>PVJI01000005.1:519463-725142 GCA_004026765.1 Micronycteris hirsuta
CTCCACCCCTGCCTTGCTCTCTCTCTGTCTCCCTCCTCACTTCCGCAACCCTCCCAATTCCTCGCCCCCGCACCCCACTTCCCCCCCCCCCCGCGACCGTCGTCACCGCACGACAATCCGCTTCCAATTTACATATGTTTTAACACTGAGATTTGGAAGCGTGGAGGCTTTCTGAAGCCTTTTTGTTTCGTTTTGTTTTCACCCTTCCCCCCACCCCCCATACTGAGCCTCGCTCTGGTTCTGAGGGCCAGGAAGCGGGATCGCAGATCCAAATCCTTGCAAATGAACGACACCCTCCCCCCAAACGAAGGAGTTGTGGGGTTTAAGGGGGGTTGGGGTTTTTATTTTTTTGCCCTTTTTCTTTTAATGGCCTCGCAGCCCGCTGTGTGGTCGTGTACCCTGTGAATAATTGCCTCACGGTTTTTCCTGGGGGCTCCTGTGTGTAAGACTGGAAGGCGCTGGGATCTTCGTTTTCCATTTCCCCGACAGGAAATCAAGCTTTTCCCTCCATTCGAGCTTAAAAAAGCAAAAAACAGTGTGTTTGTGAAAAGGAACCCCCAAATAGCACAGGTTTTTTAATTTCATTAACCGAACCTCTCTTTAGCCCCGCAGTAGAATCTCATCTAGGCAGGGTCCTCAAAGATGACATGTTTGTGTGTGGGTGTTTGACGGGGGCTTCTTTTCCTTTGTGAGCCTCAGGTTTCTGCTGTTAGGCGAGGGGTGGGGGAGAGGGGCTGCAGGGTGATCTAAACGAGACAGTCATGATCGGCAGCTTTCTAATGTCTGCAGTGGAAAAGTGCAGCCATGAAACTAATTTGTAGAAGGGGCTGCGGGCTGTAGACAGCCAGGAGCAGCCTTGAAGGAAGAAGGAATAAAGTCACCGCCCCCCCCCAACCAGATTCTTGGGGGTTAAACTGGAAATACGAAGCTTTGGGGGTCACGCACTCATTTTACCTCTTAGGGACTGTATTGCCTTTTCATTTTTTTTCTTTATGGCTTTATCTAAATGCTTCAGAAAAAAAATATGCCATGTGTCTTAATTATGGACAGGATGTCCACCCAGACAGGTTTTCCTTTTTGTAAATCACAGGTGGAAACTGTCTATGGCGGCAGTTGCTCCTGTGGAAAAGCTAGTCCAAGCCGTGTGAGCAGTTTTAGGGACAAAATCTGTACACTCAGGTCAGAAATCACAGAAAACAGGGGTGGAGGGTTTAGCTTTTTACTTACTTAAGAATTTGAGGGTTTTTTGCATTTGTAAACTGAAATGGCATCCTACAAAAATGAGTGTAAAATAGAAATGGGCTAATTCCAGTGCTAATTTTGAGAAGAATAGTCTGAAATAAGCCAAGAATTAGAGAGTAAAACTGAATGAAAAAAATTCCACATTGGAATTTGAGTTTATTAAAGAAGGTAAAAAAAATTGCATGTCCCTTAAATGACTTGACTTCATGCTGCCCCATAGGGGGAAAAATATGAACAATTAAAACTCGGCACTGTTTCTAAAGTGTCTTTTAATTGAAGGAAAAAATATTGTTTGCTTTTAAATTTTTGTGAGGTCCAAAATACTATGAAATGTTGGGTGGCACGAGGCTTTTTCATTATTAATCATGACAGTAATTAGATCAGACAGTTTAAAACCTGGGTCTGAGACTGGCAGCTTTTTAAAAGTACATCTCTAAGTCAGGCCACTTTTTAAAATGGTTTTCTAAGTTAGGCAGTTAAAAACATATGTATATATATAAGCAAAGTCAAATGATTAAAAATTAATACCTAAAATGGACAATTTGGAAAAATAGATCTGTCAAAAAATGTACAGATGGATAATGCAGACAATTTCTTGAAAATAGATTTCCAAACCCAACTAAAATTTAAAAAATGTATGTATAAACTAAGTCAAACAATTAAAAATTGACACCTAAAGTACACAATTTGGAAAAATAAATATGTCAGAAAATGTACAGATAAGTAATACAGACAATTTCTTGAAAATTTCCAAATCCAACTAAAAATAAAAAATATATATTTATAAGCTAAGCCAAACAATTAAAAATTGATACCTAAGGTACACAATTTGGAAAGTAGATCTGTCAGAAAATGTACAGATAGGTAAAACAGACAATTTCTTGAAAATAGATTTCCAAATCCAAGTAAAATTTAAAAAAAAAAAAATATATATATAATCTAAGTCAAACAATTAAAAATTGATACCTAAGGTACACAATTTGGAAAGTAAATCTGTCAGAAAATGTACAGATAGGTAAGGCAGGCAATTTCTTGAAAATAGATTTCCAAATCCAACTACAATTAAAAAATATATATATATAAGCTAAGTCAAACAATTGAAAATTGATACCTAAGGTACACAATTTGGAAAGTAAATCTGTCAGAAAATGTACAGATAGGTAAGGCAGGCAATTTCTTGAAAATAGATTTCCAAATCCAACTACAATTAAAAAATACATATATATATATATATATATATATATATATATATATATATATAAGCTAAGTCAATTGAAAATTGATACCTAAAGTACACAATTTGGAAAAATAGATATATCAGAAAATGTACATATGGGTAATATAATTTCTTGAAAATAGATTTCCAAATCCAACTAAAATTTAAAAATATATATATATCAGCTAAGTCAAGCAATTAAAAATTGATACCTAAAGTATGCAATTTGGAAAAATAGATATGTCAGAAAATGTACAGATGGGTAATGTATTTCTTGAAAATAGTTCCAAATCCAACTAAAATGAAAAAATATATCAGCTAAGTCAAGCAATTAAAAATTGATACCTAAAGTACACAATTTGGGAAAATAGATATGTCAGAAAATGTACAGATATTTAAGGCAGACAATTTCTTGAAAGCATATTCTAAATCAAACTAAAAATACATGTCTAAGTCAGTACATTAAAAAAGGTTTTCTGTAATACCATTTAAAATGTTACATTCATTAGACTATTTAAAATCTCAGATTATTATAAGCAATCAGATCACTTAAAATATTTTTGTCGTCCAGACAATCTAAAAAATAGCATTTGCAATTAAAAATAGTTTGCCTAGTTAGAATTAAAAAGAAAACACATTTATGTATTTTAATGATGTACATTAATAAACGCAGGGCATGTTGTCAATTTCTGAAGTGTTCAGGGATGAAGCGTCTAGCTGCAGTTTGCTAACAGATGCTGCAGAAACTATTTCTACACAAAACACAGCACGATGTTCACTTGGCTAAGTAGAGGGTACAGCTTTTCAGCTTTTCTGGAAGTTGGAAAAGTGTTAACAAACATTTTGGGGGGAAAATACTCATCTAACACAATCTTTAACAACTATTGAATAACTTATGCAATGTTCTTTATTGCATATCTAGCTCATAAAAATTTTTAGATTTCTTTTCTGACTTGTACATTTCAAAACCGTGTAGCAAATCAACCTATAGCTGTCAAATTTAAATATGGGCTGGGTTTTAGGTGATATTAAGAAATTGTTCATTAAAATAATTAAGTGATTTAATTTCTAATTTTGTTGGAGGCCTACTGAAATTTTTAGTGGTGAAATGTCAAAATATCACTTCATAGTCTTACCCCCTCAAATGAAACAAATGAGGCAAAGTGTTACTAATTGTTGAATGTGGTGATGAATTGGGGGGTTGGATTTTATACCATTTTACATACTTCTCTGTATGTTTGAAAATAATAAATAAAAACATAAAATATATACATACCTATTATGTTAAAAACACAAGTAAAACAATTAAAAGACAATTTGTAAATATCTAAAACTCAAGCAATTAAAAAGGAAGTAACTAAACTAGAGTTTAAGTTAATTTTAAAAATCATAATCTGAACTGTCTAGTTTCTAGTTAGAAGAAAAATCTGTAGAAATTTATTTTCATGTGTGTTTATCTCACACAACTGAAAATAAATGACATCTAAAGTAATAGTTTTAAACCTGAATTTCCATATCCTTATTTAAGGAAAAAAGCTGTGGAAATTGGTTATAAAGTGGTGTGTATATGTGTCTCACGTCAAAACAAAGCACATCGAAAGCCTTAGCATTAAAAAATTTACACGTGCTTTTTTTTTTTTTTTTTTTTTTTTTTGCATCCTAGTTTGAAGGGGGGAAAAAACTAGCAGCTGGTTGGTGGTGGTCTGGGGTTATTGTGGGTGCCTGTAGGTGCATGCTAAAACAGGTTTGTGCAGCACTTGGGCCGGTCAGTCCCAGGAATTGAAGGAGCTGTGCAGTGACTGCACAACACACACAGTCCTGAGGGCCAGAAGGGACCTGAAGGTCACTTGACCCCACACCCCTGTGCCTGCCTTCCTTGACCACTGTCTGTGACGGATAGGAAATACCAGCAGCTTCTCACTCCATTGCTTGTACTCGAAAAAACTCTTTGCCTCAGTTAACCCCAACTTTGCCTGTTACCTGCCTCCTGGGGCCCTGGCCTAGGCCCTGGCCCTCTGGGCCTGGTCATTCTTCTGCATGGCAGCTGGGCAGGCTTCTTGCTGCCTGGAGTTTCCTCTAGCTTGGTCTCCCTGGCCCAGGCAGTGAGCTTAAGTTTCTTGCCAATGAATGAAGTCTAGTTTTGTGTGTGTGTGTCCTTTTTAAACTTCAACACCCAGAACTGAACAAAATTCCATTTAATTGTGTTCTTGGTTGTGTTGATATTAATGGAACAAATAGTTAGAAGCAGACTGGGGTTTGATTTTGAGATTATCAGCAAAATGCAGTCGTTGGCATTTCTCATTCATTCTGTTTTGGCCTCAGTTTTTGCTTCCCGTCACGGTCGTGCCTCGGGCAGCATGAACTGAGGGAGGGAGCACTGGGCTCCAAGTCTGGGAATTCAGGGCTAAGTCTCACTGCCATGGCCCAGAATGTGTCTTTAGGCAAGTTTTTAATCTCTTTGGCCACCTTTGGCCTTATTTGTAAATTGAGGGGTTTGAGTTAGGTGGTTTCTAGTGGCCGTGTAGATTCAACAGTGCTTTCTCAAGTTCTGTTTTATACATGATTTCTCCTGAGCAAGGCACACGGCCTTAGCTTTCAATTTGAAAAGGAGAAATGCACAGCCAGCCACAGTACAAAGCCTGTTACGTTAGCCCAGTGTTACCAACACATGCCCTTAGAAGTAGCTCCAGTACAGTGCAAAAGTAATTCTGACATCCCATCAGCCAAATGCAGGCTTTAAGGCAGCCCCTCATTCGAGCAGTTACAGGCATCTTGGCTTTTAGAAGCTGAAATGAATTTACAAGGTTAAATAACCATTCAGAAAATGTGTATGGTCTTGAACGAATGAATGAATGAATGAATGAATGAATGAAAAGTAGAAGCTGGTTACCGTTCTGGTCCCGTGCGTCGCCTCTGCTGTTGCCTTTGACCTCCCAGGATGCTCCGACAGGGACTGCAGCTGCTCTGTCAGTGCTCACTGCCTGATCGATTCTCTGCTGTGCACTAACGCAGAGTCTGCACATGGGAGCTCGAGTGCACTGGTCTTGGATTAGTCTGAAACTAGCACATTATTTTTAATAAAACACAGTGTGCTTTGAGGGGAAAAGAAACTAAGGATTAGCTGTGGTTAGAAGGAACCCGAGGGCCTCCTTTGGCCAGGACTGTGCAACCAGCTAAGGTCTGCTGAGAGTTTGCCGGCTGCCTGGCCCCAGGCCCACCCTTGCCATGGGCAGCCCCAGCTGGTTGCCCCCAGAGCTCCGTCAAAGGAATGCTGAGGTTTCTCTCACGATACAGACAAGGAAACTGAGGGTCAGGGGTGTTGGAGCCGGTCCAGTGTCGCCCACCCAGCAGGTCCAGGAGCTGTGGAGGGAACTTGGGCAAACCCAGCCCCAGGGCCTGTGCTCACCTGCCGGCCCACCGAGGCCCTGGAGGCCTCTCCAGGGCGTGTGCTCGTGGGTCCTGGGAAATGCCCAGGCCCATTGTTTACTTTTTTCCTCTTAGGATAGCGCAGCACCTTTCTCTCACTTTCCAGCCACAGTGTCCCCTCTGACTTGCACAGTGAAGGTTCTGAGTTTTAGTCCAGGCCCAAGGCTGCTGGAAAATCAGTTCTCTCTGCCTTTAGAATCCAAGTATGAAATCATTGTATATTTCTCTTTAGATCTATTTGCTTTTCTGCTTCTAAAGAGTCCATTCGAGCGGTCAGGCTTACTGGAGAATAAGGGTACTTTGTTGAATAAAAGTGAAGCAAACTTTTATTTTGGCAGGAACGGAAATAAAGTAAATATCACTATAGCATAGACCTGTATTTCCAACTCATTTTACTCAACTTTTCCAGACTTCCTGAGTAAACACAGATGGGTTTCCACTTATTTTTCAGTTTTATGTAGAAAATTCTTTAGACTATAAAATCCAAATGCTACTTGGAGTTTTCAATGTTTTCTTGATTGCGTGCCATTGGCAGGTCAGAAACCTAGATTTAGACATTATGAAGATTTAGAAGGTGATGATGGGTAGCAACATGTTTTCATTTGGCTCTATTGTGGCTTTTACTGATGGTGATTCTAAGTGTTTTAACTCAGGTCTTGATAACATTTTCTGGAATTTGGTGGGAGGGGATTTTTAAAGCCTTCTCTAAGTAGCAAAATTGGGGGAGGGGGTTCCCTTGGAATAGATGACCTTCTGAATTTAATTTCCGATATAGTGTGGTGGTAGCTGCCTACCACTTGAGTAATTACCTGAACTGCTTGCACAGTTAGGGGGGCTGGAAGGTGAGGTGGAAAGAGGCCTGGACACCTGGGTCTGTCCCCACCCCAACCAGTGGTGACAGGCTCTGTGACCTGGGAAGTAGACTGATACATTCTGGAGCTTGGTTTTCTTATTTGTAAAAAGAGAGTCGTATTTAGCCCATGATTCTAACTTCACCTCTTATCCACTAGTAATTGTGAAAACCGAAAGACTGGGGTCTGCATCTGGGGAGTAACCCGAGAGGACAGGCGCCCGCGTGGCAGAGCCGGCACCCGGGGCTCACCGCCCTCTCGCGGCTCGCAGCTCGGTGCCAGGGGCCGCTGCAGACCGCAGCGTGCACACGAGCCCCCGGAGTCAGGCGCTTGGCCTGCGTCTTGTTTTAGCAAGAAAAACACTTCAATGCTTTCCTGATGAAAATGTTAAGTTTAAAAAACACAAGCGTTTTCTTTTCTCTTTAAAGTAGAAGATAATTCAATTAGATTTCCTTTTGACACTCTCTTCTCCATTAATACCTTCTCCACTACAATTACGGCACGCTGTGTATGCAAGTGGGGTTCTGTCCTGCTCTCGACAAATTGCAGAAGGAATGGGGGGCACTTTCAGCTGAATTTGTGTTAGTTTATGATAGTTGAATTTTTACACAGAGGAATGTTTAATTACATTTTTATTGCTCTCATTGTTTAATAATATTTTAGCCTGATAGACCAGTTTTATTTGCACTATTAATTTTTAAATAAGGGAGTTGTGTTGTTCTTTTGTAAATTTACTGCTAAGCATAAAAAAATCAACACAGTTGATTATTGAAATTCACCACTAATTATTTCAGGGATCAATACTGTAAAAGAAAGATGTAGTTGTTTAGATTATCTATCATTAGTAAATATCTATTCAGAAGATAGAGTTCTACGTTGATCTGAAAAAGAACCTTTAGGTTTCAATTGAAACTTAATCTTCTGGCTGCCGGAGCTTCTTCCTTCCTATTACCCCTTAAAAAAAAAACCTCTCCTTCCCTGTTTTTGTTTTGTTTATTTGCTTCTATAATAGCTTTATAAATAACCGTGCTTTCTAGACTAACAGCAACATATGCCAAGCAAATGGGAAGAGTTTTTCTTTGCTTTTACCACCTGTGTCTTTCTCCGGGGAAGCGTGGTTTCCCGGCTGGGTTATTAATAATACCCGCGGAGAAGCCGGGTCTGCGGGATTGAATTGGTGGAACCTTCAGATCTGTGGTCACTCAGATATTATATGAATACAGCCATAGACAGTTTTTGTGGGTTGTTCATTTTCTAATCTTGTTGCATTTG
Organism: Micronycteris hirsuta; assembly: GCA_004026765.1. Classification (NCBI taxonomy): domain Eukaryota; kingdom Metazoa; phylum Chordata; class Mammalia; order Chiroptera; family Phyllostomidae; genus Micronycteris; species Micronycteris hirsuta. Next base: position 527,471 of record PVJI01000005.1, read on the forward strand.
TAGGGCTGGTTTACATGTTAAAATATACACGTATTTGACATGGTAAAATTACATTTCAGCTTTGCTCTCCTATTTTCTCTTCCTAGGGGGAATTTAGAATATTGTATGTGATATTTGATATTTATGAAACAGATGAACACTGCATTTTAGTGAAACTAAATGTGTTTTATTTGCTTCTATTGTGTTTTAATTCTTACAACTATGTATTATTTGTTTCCTATCATTTCCAAAGCAACAGTTACAGTAAATATAAATTAAAAAAAACATATTGATGTAGCTTTTAAAAAGAAAATGAAGGAAGAATCATCATGAGGAGATTGTTTAAATGCCTTGGTTAGTGGATCTTTATTTTTTAGTCAACTTTACAGTGTTTTAAAGTCTTAGTATTTTCTCAACTGACCATACCTTATCTGTCTGTCTGTCTCCATCCTGCTTTCTCTCTGCTGTCCCTAACTGGACGGGGCCCGTGGGAACAACCTGTGCCTGCAGGAGCTGGATGAGGTATTGTGTTTTGAATATTTTTGTATGTCAGTCCGTCCATGAAATTATGCCCTTTTTTCCTGTGGTCTCTGGGCATCTATAGAATGCTCACAGAGCACACACGTAGTTGAGCGTTTGTTTTGATTGCTTATCGCTGCTGTGTTGAGCGATTAACACCTGGGATGTATTGACTGCACTGTCCCGCCAGGTGGGTGCATGGTTTGGAGAAAGGCGTTCATGACTCGTGGGAAAGCGAGTTGACGTAGGGAAGAGGACAGGTTGCACATTGCCTTGAGTGGAGTGAGCCAGGCAGTTTTTAGGGTTATCCGTGTAGCTGCCTTAGTTTCTGCATGGCCACTCAGGTGGAGTGTGAGGACTTGCTTCCGTGGAAAGCCACAAGGGGGGGAACAGCCACCAGCTGTTAGGGTCTCCACAGTCACTGCTGCTGCTGCTGTGCCGGCTGGGCGGGTCCTCCGCCACCCTCTCCTGCCCTCTTGCCAGCAGCACGCTTCGGGCCTTTTCGAGACTTCTGAGCGACTTCGCCGGAAGATGGAGAGAGGACATACTCATGGCCCTGTGCCGAAGCCGCTGGTGAAAGAGTCGAGGGAGAAGGGGATTGAGCCGTGCTTGTTAATTTAGTGTGTTTCTGGTACCCGCTTCAGCGATGAAGGGGAAACTGTTTAACTATTCTTCCAGAAGGGCAGGCCTTTTAGAAAGAGCAGTTGGGGTAGGGAGCGCATTTATTTTGGTTTTCGAAGAATGAACAGTGAAGTAGCATTAGGGTGACTGTCTTCAAAACCAGTGGGGTTCCTAATTTCTGGATTGAGATCTACCTATAAGTTCTCAAAACCATAACGAGTTGGGATAGTCAGGAGGGACAGGGGACAGACAACCCGAGTGTCCTTCACTGAGAACTGGTTCAGTTACCCAGCATCTCCACCTCTCCGTCTGCGGTCCACGGTCCCCGTGGGAGGCTGCAGCGCGGGGAGCTCCCAGCACAGCGCCCAGTGCAGAGGGTCTGGTGCAGAGTAGTGTGAGCAACGTACCCCTTGCTTTTTTTTTTTTTTTTTTTTTTTTAAAGAAAAATAACTGGCGTTTATGCCTGTGAGTACTCAGAAACTTTCTGAAAAGAGACACAGGAAACTCTTATCAGTGGATGGATGAGTTCCAGGAAAACTCTGGGATGGAAGAGAAACTTGCTTCATGTTGCAAACTTTCTTCTTTAGGTTGGATATATATTTTTTAAACCATGCGCATGTACTTTGTCTTTAAGAAACGACTAATATTTAAAAACAGACCCTCAGCTGGAGGCTCGCTGTACCAGGTGCTGTGGCCACGCCTGACCAGGGAGCCTCCCTGCCAGCACTGCTGGGCCCTGGGAGGGCAGGGTCACTGCCGCCCACACCCAGTGAACTTAAGCATTTCTGGGGGCTGGCAGAGCAGTGGGTTTGCTGACCAGACTCCAAAAGCATTAAGGCTTGGGGCACAGAGAGCAGGCTTTTAGGACAGATGTTACTACCCCTTCCTGAACATTTCCCAGAGAGGGGACTCGCGGCCCCCAAGAGGAAGAACATGGTAGGGGGGCAGAAGCACTGGAACAGCCTTGTGCAGAAGCAGCGCGGAGCTGCAGGGGGCAGACTCAGGGGTTTGTTTACTTCATTCATCCACCCAGTCCATTTGTTGTCGACTCCTTCAGCTAATCATACTTGTGTACTTATTACTGCTGAGTGCCAGGTGCTGAGCCAGAAGCTGGGAGGTATTGGGTGTGGTGTCAGCCTTGCTCCGCCAAGGCTGCAGTAGGGCTTCGCAGGGATGGCTTCCGGGAGGAGGAGCGGCGCGCCGGCCTCCCGGCTAGGGCAGGGGGGAGGCCAGCCCTCATGGGGAGGCCTGAGCCAGCTTTGCCGGCTGCGTCCCTGGGGCCTCCCCGAGTAAAACCATCTCTCATCTGGTGGCTTCCTGTGGTCTGTTCACACACGTGCTCATTCTACGCAAACCAGCTCGGCATCTGCACCCTGGGGAGACCAGCCTTCACCTTCCTGTAGAGCGCTGAGTAAGGTGTCCGTGAGGAGGAAGCCCAGCCACCACGGTCTCTCCAGAGATGTGTCTGGCCTTCTCCTTGGTTTCTGTAGAGTTGTCTCTCTGGTTGTGGGGTTTTTAAGATTCTAAATAGGAACATTCAAAAATCACAAGAAGTAAAGGTCCAGCCCCCAAACCACACAGCCTGGGGGAGTCTCTGGGGCACATGCGAGGACACGGGGGCTGCAGGTTGGGCCCACTGGTTCTGCAGCCAAGGGCGGCTTTGAGCAGGTCTGAGCCCAGCCAGGCCTCGGAGTCCCTCTGCGGGTTCGTTGTGGGGCTAAGAAGGCCGAGCCCATGGACATGCAGCGCCCCACGTGGCACGGGCTTGAGTGCTGCCCCCTTATTGTTCAGGGTGCGTCGTCCCTGGGTGAATAGGAAAACCCAGTAAACCAGCAACGTGTGTGTGAGTGCTGTGATTGTCAGCTTTTTTTTTTCTCTGTCTTTAGCACATTTCAAAAAGGGTCCATTTTGGACATTTATTGTTTCATAATCAAGAAAGTAAACGCTATTTGAAGAGTGTCACAGATTTAAAAAATAAAACCACAGCGCCGACACCCTCACGCTCTCTCACGCACGTGCTCACTCCCTCCTTCGGAGAGCCTGGAGTCCCTCAGCCTCGCAGTGTGTGGGTGACCTCGTCGAGCCCGGGGCCCCGGAGGCTCGGCTCGTGGTTGGACGGTGTCCCGTGCTCCAGGGTCGGCTGGCGGGGAGGCTCCAGGCTGTCTGTCGACTTCAGCGCCCCCCCAGACTTTTCTGTTGTCCCTTGCCACAGGCAGCCCGGCAGCGTCAGCCTTGCTGCTGAGGAGCATTATTGGCGGAACTCGGGTCGTTTTTTTAAGATGGGGAGACGTGTGTCTGACTTCTTAAATCCCCACAGAGGCTTCGCTATTTCTTTGATCTCACAGTCTCCTCAGTCAGCCCCCCAAAGCAGGGCTCTGCCAGGAGGGCTGGGCATCTGGAACAGCAGGGCACTCGGTGGGGCCTAGGTGTTGCGGTCTCAGGTGGTTCAGGGCAAAGGTCACCTGGGGAAGCGGGCGAGAAGCCTGGGGTGTGCTGTTCTGAGCATCTGTTGTAATTTTGCTGCACTGGGGAGGTTGAGTCAGATGACTCGGGGTAGGGTGGTCACCCCCAGAGTTCTTGGGGGACAGCGCTACCAACGAAGAGAGGAAAGCTCTTAAATTCTTAATTCTCATTTTTATTCTCAACACAATTTTTAATTTAAAAAGTTTTCCTATTTAACAAATATGGAAAGATGTTTTTAACTTCAGGAGCACAAGTTCTTTTAAGAAAAGCTTCCATCACCAACATCATGTACCTGGAGAGGAACTAACTTGAAATTCAGGAAGGATAAGTAAAGAGATTTAAAAATTGGGCAGCTTTTTAAAAGGTCCATGTTGACTGAGATGGCAACTTGAAAACTGATGTCCTGGATCTTAAAAAGATAAGAAAACATGTTTTTAAATGTCAGGTGGGCTTTCTGAAGTTGAAAGGGTGATTTTGCACTTAAAATATATTTTTATGTTCGTATTTGTTTCAGTTTTAAATAACGTTTATATTCTATTGTGTTTTTCCATCCCCAAACACAGTCTTTGTTTAAAAGAAAAATAGTACAAACAGTGATACATATTCCAAATCTACACCAATAAAACAAAGGACACATTTCTTCCGAGTAGGGCTGCACGTCTTTGTCATGGGGCTGCTGCTGTGGACTCGGTCGTGAAGGGGACAGGTTACAAGTTCCCAGTCCCGAGGCAGCAGCTGTTCTGTCTCACTGGTGCAACCCTACTGTGCTGTGTGGCTGGTGAGGGCCAGCGAGGCGGGCTGGCACCTGTCCCTGGCCCCACTGTGTGGGGACAGAATGTGTGTTTCTCGGTTTCGATATCCGTGCATTTGGGGGGGTGGGGAGACATCACTGTGTAAAATCAGGTACTGCTTAAAGAAGTTGAATCTGCTTCCACTGACTTCACACACGATTGAAAAGTCCTCATTTGTTTCAGCTAAATGGATACTAATTGCTGTGCATGTGATTTAGATAAAGAACATCTCTAAATCTTTTCTAGTTTAATGTGTATTTGTAAAAAGTAAAAATTAGATCCTGAGTTTAAAAGCTACAAATAAAACAAATGACTATTACTGCCTTATTGAAATATGGTGCATTGATAAAATGCAGTGGGTTAGATGGTGAACTGCCAGGACCCACGAAGGGGTACCATAGCCATTTTAGGTTTGGCTGTGTATAAACAGCTGGAGGTTTTAAGTTCAAGTTCGGCCCCAGTCAGGCAACTACTCTGTGTCCAGCGCTGGCTGTGCAGCTGGTGGCTGCTGGGAGCTGGATGTGTGCTTCGTCCCTCTGCCTTGGCCAGTGCACTCCACAAAGCCACACCTCTTGGTGAGTTTGCAGCAGGACCTGAGGATTGAACAGCCCCGCCTCACATGGCACCTGCCCTGTTTGGGACGAGGTCTGCAGCTTGTCCCTGCAGCCGCAGACGTCAGCTGGAGGGGCTGCTTTTTGTTGACATTTATGTGCTTGCGCATTGCAGGGATGGGGGGTGGGCGGGGGGTACTTCCGTAGTTCCTGGTGCTGTCGGTGGGGACCCGATAGGGATCAGAGAGGCCTGTTTTGTGTTGTAGTTTTAATCTGAGGGTTTGTTGTCCTGATTTGTTTTCTTAGCAAATTGCACTTCTATTTCATGGGCCCGTCAAAATGACTGGCAGCTGGTGGAGTGGATGGCGCTTCTGGAGTCCACCAGCCCAGGCTGCGCTCTGTCACTAATAGCTTTGTGACCTTAGGCCAGGTACTTACTTTTCTGAGTTTCATGTTCCTCATTTATAGATTGGAATAATGGGTTCCTGGCTCACGTAGCTTTTTTGGGGATTAACATCATAAAAAGCAATGTAAAATTCCTATTAGCGAGCTCTTAAAAACAGACAAGGGGGCCGTGGACGAGAGTGACATGGAGCCCCACACGTGCAGGCTATGGGCCCGCGTGGCAGGAACGTGGTGACTTAACCACACCTCGGACTCGAGGGCAGCCGCGGGCATTCTGGTTCCTTCTGTGTGGTCTTCGCTGGCAGCATGCTCTCTGAACTCACAAGGTGCTCTAAGAAATGGGGGCAGGCCCCTACTGGGAGTGCAGGGGGGGACCAAGGCAAGGCCCCGGGGGCTTTCAGAGGTTTTGCTGTCCACTCCCTGTTCAGAGTTCAGGGCTCATTGCTTGAAGGATGCTTTTAATCCTGTTTTGTTCTTAGGTGATACTTCCCCGCCTTCATTTGTGGATTTAAAATTTCTGTCTTGTTCCTTTATTGTTAGAAAAGCAAACAAGTACGGTGTTTGCTGAATGAATGAGAAAGTAAATGTGGACAATGCAGGGAAGGGGGAGAAAGGTAGTGTAAATTCTTCACCCAGTTTTGCAGTGTGGTGCAGAAAGTGTACAGTATTACCTATAGAGGACTTGTATATGCTGTGTCCCATTATTTTTTTTATCTCATTTGGATCTTTTGAAATGGGCATTTATAAATCCTGTGCTCCAGAGGGCCCCTCCGCAGCCTTTCTTCCCATTCACCGCCTCCAGGCGAGAGAACGCTTCCCCGAGCCCTGGAGCCCTGATTTCCCCCATTCTTCAGAGCCGTGTGTTCTATGGGTAAAATAAGCAAGGACTATCGATATCATTCCAAAAGAAGCGAAAGTGTTGCCTGTGGACATTTAACTGGAGAAAGGAAATGACAGTGGAAGACTGCATTGAGACGTTAAGGATCGCTTTTGCCAAATGGTAGATAATTTGCTAACTGTTTAAGCATTTCTTTCACACACTTTAACACATGGTTAATGATCCTGTGACCAAGTGAACTGGATCAGCCCTGTTTCCAAAATAAGCTGAATGTATGTAAGCAAACGTTGCCGCTGTGGAACTTGGTGTACTCCTCCACTGACAGCCTAGTCTTTCTTTGACTTCCTTTTCGAAAAATGTTTCAATTTCAGTTCACGTCTAATGTTACTTTGTATTGATTTCAGGTATACAGCATTAGCGATTAGACAGTCAGAGACTTTCTGTACAGTGTTCTCGCTGATACTTCTGGGACCACCCGGCACCGCACAGAGTCGTTTCCGTGCTGTTGACTGTAATCCCTACACCGCACTTTGCATCCCAGCCATGTGTTTTTTTCTTAACTTGTGTCTGATCACATTAATTGTTGACTACTAAGAAGTTTTTCTTTTAAGGCACTTTCGTTGACTTTTTTATTACATTTCTATAGGCAGATCAAGCCAAATTCACGTTCACAAGTGTATCCGAGAAAATGAAGAACTGGTGCGTGGAAAGATAGAAACGCAGTTCCGGTGTTAGCAGTCTCAGAGCCAGTGTCTAGTGAGGCAGGTGTGCTCGCTCTTCCCCTCTGCGTTTTCTTAGGGAGAGGCACTCAGAAGGGAGGAAGCATGTGTGTAGCTACACTGAACCTGAGTAATTCTTGTCGCCTTCCTCTGTTCCCTGGCAGCTTGCTGACGACCGCATGGCCCTGGTGTCGGGCCTTAGCTTAGACCCAGAAGCAGCGATTGGCGTGACAAAATGGTCACCTCCTAAATGGGTGGATGGCGTGGATGAAGTAAGTTGAATGTTAGTTTCACACTATCTTATGTATTTAAGTAATTGTGACATTAACCTATTTTAAGATATCTGCCATGAGAAACTGATTTGGCTACACCTGAGTGCGTGTCCTGGAAAAGCTTCGGCTTTCAGTGAATCAAGCGCGCATGGCGCCAGACAGGGAAGGGGGTGGGTTGCGTGTTAGTGATTTTGGCTTAGCAGTAAGTGCCTGAACCGTAGGGAGACACTGAAGAGCGGTAGAACATGGAGCAGTGGTATTTGCTTTTCTGGATCTTTGAATGAAAAGTTGCTCATGCATTCGGCAGCCTCCCTCCCACCTGGCTGGAGATAGCAGCCTGTACCCAAGCGTGCCTGGCTGTCTCCGAGGGGGCAGGTCCCCGGCGGGCGTCAGCGGAGCTGTGGTGCTTTCGTTTGCCTAGGTCCAGTATGACGTCGGCCGGATCAAGCAGAAGATGAAGGAGCTGGCCAGCCTGCACGACCAGCACCTGAACAGACCCACCCTGGACGACAGCAGCGAGCAAGAGCACACCATCGAGATCACCACCCAGGAGATCACGCAGGTGAGCGTGGAGGTGGATGCCCAGCCCTCGGGCGGCCCAGGAGCCTCGCCTGCGGTCTGAGGGCGAGATAGCTCTCCAGTGTCACGGCCCAGCCTGAGGTTCGGGAAGGGTCCTGCAGAGGCGCTGGGCTGTCCGCTTGCAAGCGAAGGAGCCCGCGTCTGGAGGGGACAGGACAGTTCTCCATTGTTGTAGCTACTACTGAGGGTTGATTTTAAAAAGTAAACCCAGAAAAATTGCTGAGTTCAGTCATCTGATTTAAAAATAAGTATAACTTCTGCTGAAACGTTTTTTGTGTTAAACATGGTCCTCATAATTGGAGATTGGGAGTTTGTGCCCTAGACTGAATATATTAGTAGCCGAGAAAAAACTCCTGTAAAATGTTAAATTGGAGTAATTTTAAGTTCAGTCGGCAGTGGTTGCATGTTTTGCTTGTTGACACTAACGGGGGGCCCAGGAGGAGAGGAGGGGGATGCGGAGGGAGGCCCCGCTGCTGCCTTGCCGAATCCCAGCCCTCGGCAGTGGGACGGGGCCTCCGTCTCCTTATCCACGACTCCAGGGCTCTCCTCTGCAAAGCAGGGATAACAGCACGTGCCTCCTGGGAGGGCAGGGGGCTGGTGCGGCCCTGGGCGTGTGAGCTGTGCTCCGCTCCCCCTGCCCCTGCTGGTTGAGCCAAGCAGCTTTTAGGCTCAGGGGTCCTCACAGGGGGGCAGGCGCGAGCATTCGGCCCCGTCTCAGCTCTTCCACAGGTGCCAGCGCGCGGTGCAGGCTCTGCCCAGCCGGGCGCGCCAGACCCGCTCGGAGCAGGAGGAGAGGCTGCTGCGCAACGTGGTGGCGTCGCTGGCGCAGGAGCTGCAGGAGCTGTCCGGCGCCTTCCGGCACGCGCAGGCCGGCTACCTGAGACGTGAGTGTGGCCTGGTGTCGGGCCTGAAGGACTGGACCGCAGCCTCACACATGTAACAGCCGGTGGCTTTCTGGGCGTCAGAATGGGGAGTTGCTAATTAATAGGTGAAACCAGTCGTAATCACACTAAAGTGCCATATTGCCATAGCAACCCCAGTAGCTGAGAGTGCCCGGAAGCCTTTCTGGGGGTGGTTTCCACACTTCCTCTGAGCCTGGGGGCTCGGGGGGTGGGCTCCAGATTCCAAATAGCACATTCAGTTCGGCTGCATTCTCCTGATTACCCTGCAAATTGTTTTTTCTTTATCATCGTTGGAATCAATAATGTCCCCACATACTCTAAAAACTCTAGTCCTTCCCCTGTCTGACAACTGCATATTTATATTTTAATTTTATTACTTCTAAAATCTGATTTAGGGCCATTGGGAATTTGTACTAGAGATGCTTCTAGAGAAAAATATTGATTTTTAAAAGGTATTCTGTAACAGCGGCTGGATTAAATGTTTTGCTTTGCTCGGAGACTCTCTGACGGCCGTGTCATTTTGTCACGCCCTTGGCGTCAGGCGAGCTGCACGCATTCGCAGTGTCGCTCTGCCTGCCGTTGCGTTTATCACGGCCGACTGCCCGCCCCACTTCTGAGGCTGCTAAGAATGCCTCCATGTCAACTGTTGAGTTTTCATCGAGATTTCCCCTTTCTAACGGTACGACAGTAGCCGGGACGGTTTGCAGGTCGGAGTAAAGTGTCTTCCTCTCTGGTAGGCATGAAGAACCGCGAGGAAAGGTCCCAGCATTTCTTCGATACGTCAGTGCCGCTCATGGATGATGGCGACGACAACACTCTTTACGACCGGGTGCGTGAAGGGGCTGCGATCTGCTCACGCTTTTCATTCACCCGTAACTTGCACGCAAGGCAGGCGGGCCCAGGGCACGTGCCCTGCAGGCCCTCCGGTCATGTTTGCTGCAGGCACCCTGCTGTTTCTACCTTCCCGAAGCCTCCGGGAGACCTCAGAATTGCCCTTCAGAACCTGCGGACAGACGCTCAGGGTTCTCCCTGCTGGTTTTGTGTGGCTGCAGGCAGGGGTCCTCGCCCCGCACCCCACTTCCACCAGTCCTGCCCCAGGTCCCACGTGCTCTGGGAGTTTGGCTCTTTCCTGTTCGGGAAAAAGAAGCGTTTTTATGTTGTTGCTGTGCTTTACAGAACAGTTTCCAGAAATCATTTTCTTTTGGACATGCGAATGCTACACCGTAGCATTCTCGCAGGGGAGAAATCTGACATAAAGGTTCTGTACTCTTGTTTGGCCAGGGCTTCACAGACGAGCAGCTGGTGCTGGTGGAGCAGAACACGCTGCTGGTGGAGGAGAGGGAGCGGGAGATCCGCCAGATTGTGCAGTCGATTTCCGACCTGAATGAAATATTCAGGGACTTGGGAGCGATGATCGTCGAGCAGGTACGCAAGTCCACTCACCTTCCTCGTCCATGGGTTCTCCTGCCATAAAAGCTGGTCCTTGCCCTGGCTGGAGTAGCTCAGTGGATTGAGCGCGGGCTGGGAACCAGATGGTCCCGGTTCGATTCCCCGTCAGGGCACATGCCTGGGTTGCGGGCCGGGTCCCCAGTGAGGGCCGCGTGAGAGGCAACCATACCTTGCTGTTTCTCTCCCTCTCTGTCTCCTTCCCTTCCCCTCTTTCTAAAATAAATAAATAAAATCTTTAAAAAAAAAAAAGCTGGTCCTTCTCCAGACTCTTTCCACTGTGCACTCCTATCAGGAAAAGAACTTGAACCTACCCCAATGTATGTATACATGTGTGAGTATGCACACATGTATATTCGTGTACGCATGCACAAAGTTTATACACGTGCTGCTTTCATTCTTTATATTAAAAAAGACAATAAACTTTTTTTTAGACAAATGAACGTTAGCAGACGTGCTCATGTTCTGTGCCCCAGGGGTGCTGGTGCGAGCGCGCCCCACATTGGGGGCCTGGCTGGTTCTGCCCACGCTCAGCAACGACTGGCAACAGATAAGGCTTCTCTTCTAATTTTGGCAGGTTACTGCGTGACGGTGACTGGAACCACTAGCTTTCAAGTGGAATTAAATTGTTTGTTCACTGTTATAATCTGATTAGGGTATTTTATTGTCTTGCCAGTAGGGATCTGGGTCCCGATCCCCCTCATGCCAGCCGAGAGTGGGGTGTTGGGACTGCAGATCTAGTTACATTAATTACTGCCGTGCCGCCCAGTGCGCCCTGCTCCTGTTCGGACCAAGAGATTAACCAATTACGAACAGAAGTCTGCTCGGGGCAGATGTGGGGTTTCACATGGTGGACTGGAGCTCACTGCCCGTGCTCTGACCTGTGACGACCTGTGCTGACATCTGCAGGCATGATAGTCCGCTTCCAGGCCTGGTCGTACCGGCTCTGGTGAACCTGGCGTCCTCTGCCCACTTGATTCTACGCGGCAGGTGGGCAGCAAAGCTCGCCCTTGGCCGCTTGGGGTCTGTTTCCACCGAACCGTGCATTTTCCCAAGCATCAGGAAGCCGGGAGGTGGGGCATAGCCTGTAGTGATGAAATCCAGGACAGAAACTTCCCTTGGGCCATCTGTCTTCCTGGTGAGGGGGACTGCACTGCAGCCGCCACCGCACTCTGCCCTGCGGCCTGGCACTGCTGGCCGGTGGGCCTCGGGCTCCCAGCAGGCTGTGCGGTGCGGCCACGTACGCAGGTACCCCTGAGCCCCGTGGCATGTATTTCTGAGTCCACGTTCCCCAAGTGTGGTGGCTGATGGCCTGTCGCTGTCGTTTCTTACCAGGGCACAGTCCTCGACAGAATCGACTATAACGTTGAACGGTCCTGTATCAGAACCGAGGACGGCCTGAAAGAGCTCCACAAGGTAACGCCCTGCCTTCCGACAGCCGAGAGTCTGGGCAAAGGTTACCCAGTGCTGAGCGTCCGTGGGGGTTCCTCCCCCCACAGCTGCCTTCCGTGCTCTCGCTCATGGGGGCCCTCAGCGCCGGGTGCGCTGGCTGCGGGGTCCGCGCCACTTTGCGGTCGTTGGTATTTCCGGGGGCACCTCGCACTTAGACTTGAAATTGCCGAGAACTCCCTTCCATGACAGTGAATTCTAGAAGAATGGGGGTTTTCTTGTAGAAAATATTTCTTTCTTCAAGTCCTTTTGGTTTAGGAAAGCGGTTGAATGGGCACTTGCTGAAACGCGGTTGAGCGTCCTGGTCGTGCGCGGAGGCCGACTCGGCCTCTCGTGCGGTGACACGTTGCTGATGAATTGCTGCGGGAGTGTCACCCTGCAGAAGACAGAAATCTAATTTTCCCTTTTAATTACCGCAGTGCATCTGTGTGCGTACCTTGACAAGAGAGTAGTTGGTTGAAATGAGAGTATTATTAGCTCTCTTATTCTTTGCTAATAAGTTGGCTATTTCAGGGATATTTTTCATGATATTTGTTAAAAATAAATGACAAGCATCTTAGAAATCTTGTGACTGTGTGTGAGAGACACGTGCATCCACCACCCAGGGGCTCCTGTGTAAAACTGGGGGCCTGTTTACTTTGAAAGGAGTATGACGCTTCACAAATGAAATCAATTCTTTTCATCTCGTGTGTCTTTGACACCCACTGGTATTTCTGCCACATCCTGGGCAGTTTTCCAGTTCATTCATGAACCACCCCGTCATCTGTCCGGACCCAGTCCCTTTCCAGCAGAGAGGACCCTCTCCTAGTGGCACCAGGTGCACAGGTGAGGCCGGCACAGGTCTGCCAAGAACCCTTGGTTCTCGGCATGTCGCTGTGCGTGGGGTGTCCCATTCCAGCCTGTGACGAGGAAGGAGAGCCTTGCCTTGTGTAGGCAGAGGGCTTTGGAAGCGTCTAGATTCATTTGGTGGCCAAGCCCTGTCTATTAAAAGAGTGAATACCCAGGTTTTGATCTGCTGTGGGATTATGCGTTGGTCGTGAAGTTTCTTAAAATCTGCCAGCACAAGTTTTGTAATAGAACACCGAGAAGGGGAAAAGCTTGTCCGCGGGGGTGTGCAAATGGAGTGGGAACTAGAATTTTGTCTGAGGCACACCTTTATAAGTCATTTGGAGAGGGTTAAAGCGCGTCATTTAGTGCTGGCCTCCCTGGTGTTCTGGGTGCTTGTCGGAAAGGATGCTGGTCTCGTCTCGCACCTCACCTTGCAGTCGGGACACGGCTGCCTGTCTCCTGGGAGGTCAGTGCGTCTAAGGCTAACGGAGCCTCAGGAGTCGCTTCACGGCAGCAGCCGGCCTCGCTGGTCCTGCCTGTCCTGACGTTCCCCTGGCTTGACCGGCGGTCCTGGGGGGCAGGCACAGCCCAAGTGGCAACCAGAATGCAGTCAGGTGGGCGGGGACATGGAAGGAGGACAGGAGAGAGTGGATGTTCCTAGCAGGTGTTTCCGCGCCCCTCCCCACCAGGCTGTGTCCTCCTCCTTCCCCGTGAAATGGCGAGGTGCTGCGCCCTCGCTGGATGTGTTACAGCCACACTCACTGCTGCCTCCCCGGCCAGCGTCTGTGCAGGGCAGCCCTGCCGGCCAAGCTCTGGCCCACGACCTCCGTTGTGTCATCAGGAGCACAGGGACTCATCTCGGGGGTGGGGGGGCATTTTCTGCACTTTATCCCCACAGGGAGTGCTTTCCCAGTTTTATTTCAAAGGTTGAATTTTCCCTCGTTGCCATATTCTGGGCAGGCAGGACTCAAGCTGTGGCTCCATCAAGCAGCAGAGCGATGTCATGGTGAAGGTGTGCGCTCCCTGCACCGGGCTTTCCCGAAGAGCGTCGGCCCCCAGCCGCGGAGGACCGGGAGGAGAAGGCAGACCTTGCCGTCTCCCGCCAGCCTGCACCTGGGTGGCAGGTCCCAGCCCCATGTCAGCGCCCCGGGAGGTGGGAGCTCCTGGGGGGCACAGTAGCAGCAGGTTCGGGCCCTCCTCGGTGCCTGCTGGTGCTGGTTGCGTGGGTGCGGTTTGATGGAGGGGGTGTAGTGACGGAGCCGGTAGCCAAGACGTCAGCTGCGCAGAGGGACCCGAAGGAAGCCTAGGGCTGGAAACGAGTGGCACTTGACTTTGGGGAAAAATGACTGCCTTTTTCCCTTCCTCTTTCTGTAGGCAGAGCAGTATCAAAAGAAGAATCGGAAGATGCTTGTGATTTTAATATTATTTGTCATCATTATCGTCCTCATTGTTGTCCTCGTCGGCGTGAAGTCTCGCTGAGCGGCCGGGTCTGTGCGCCGCGCGGATCGGGTGCGTGGGCCGAGCCGGGCAGTGCCGCTGCCCACGGAGGGGTGCCGCCGGGCCGTCTCGTGGACTCCTCAACGTCGCTCCAGCGGTGGGGGGGGGGGGGGCGGCCTCTGGTTTCCTTCACTGGCGGCAACGGGAGGACCTTGGCGCTGCCGCAGACTGGAGGCGGAGCCTGTCGTCGGCAGTGATGCGTTCTGTTCGCGCGAGAAGAGGGGCGGGACGTGGGCGGGCGCTCCACGAGCTGTTCAGCGTTGTCGTGTCCGTGCTGTCTTTCTTAGCAGGCGTGTCTGAGCAGCGTGTTAAAATAATTTTTGGAAAAAAATTTTTTTTGAAAACCATTTGGTTTTTAAGGATTTGGTACCAAAAATTCATGGGTAGAGGCAAAATGCCTCTTCGTCTTTCTCTGTTTATTTTCCAGTTGAAAACAAACTGAGAAGTCCTTTAAGAATTTATAATCCATTCCCCATTACCTTAATTTCACTTTTCCATCACTGTTAACGATCAGAGTAACAAAGTGTGAAAAATAAGAAACCATCATTGATGTTAATTAACACATTGAGACGGGCCAGTTGAAACAGCTTCGTAAGTTTGAATTACTCGTCAACGGAGCCGTCCCCGTCAGAAATGCCTGCTCTGTGCTTCTGCTGTAAACCAGAAGGGCTGCCGAGCGGAACCACCTGCATTTAAAAGTTGGCGATTTCAGCTAACTTCCCATTAAAAGGAAGCTTGGCAGGGTCATGAAAGTCACCAGAACCGGCCGGCGTGCCCCCATGCGTGTCCCCAGCCATCCTTGCTCAATCCATCGCTTACATACTAACCACATAACGACCTGTTCAGACCGGCCACCACTTAATGAACTGTGAGTTTACACGGAGGCCATTCTCGATGGGCCGTCCCATTTGGGTCTCGAATTATTAACCACACATCACTCCATTTCAAAGTAAAATATTCCACCAGAGGTGTGATGTATTGGCGCTCCTGTCGCCACTGCACATGCCTGGAAGGGAGGCGTCTTGCTGCAGTCCCGCGTCAGTGAGTGCGGTGCAGCTCCTGAGCGCGGCTCTGTCGTGTGCCTGTGGCCATTGTGGTGCTCCAGTGCACCCTGGAACTGTGCTCGGGTGGGGGTGGGGGTGACTTTGAGAATGGAAGCGTTCGTGTTTTGCTTGGTCCTTGTCGCATTTTTGACGGTTTTTCCATTGTGTTTACCTCTATGTGCTACCTTTTGTTTGGATCAGTCATCTAAACTGCTTCCCTAGAATTTGACTTCGAAGTTGTTTCTGGGAATGTAAACTTGAGTTCAGAGATTCAAGTTGTCCCAGCCCTCCCTTCCCAAGTTGCTGCCGGCACCAGGGAGCCACTGGCCTTATTGCAGAGGTGGCCATAGGGTGACCCGAAGGTGTCGTGGCATTTCAGGAAGTGGCGTCACGTTGCTGACAGTAGTGGGGACGAGAAGGCAGGGACTGGGAAGCCAGCCTTGCCTTGGTCATCCCTGGGATGCAGGGCTCCCGCAGGTACTGAGAGTGGCAGTGGGGGTCCTTGCTCATCCTGGCCAGCCCGACCCCAGCGGTGGAGTCCCATGTCCCCTCAGGCCAGCTGCTCCTGGGCTGGGGCTACTCAGACCGTAACGCTGACCCCGGGCCACTTCTAAAGTGATGTTTTCACGACCCTTTAAGAAAGGGTCCCTGTTTAATCGTATTTATTTTCAGTGACTAGGGTGACTAGGGTTGGTTTTTGTTCCCCAGCCCATAGGGATAAATCACGGATCTGACCGGAAAGAGGCTTTAAGGCTCGCACTGCGGTGGGTGAACCGTCCATCCTGATGGAAACCAAGGTGGTGCCAGCTGAAGCCCCAACTGCCGGCTGCCTGGCCCACAACCCCGAGTAGCCCCCGAGCCTGTGCACTGGCTTGCTGGGCTCCTGCAAATACCGTATTTTCCTGCTGAGCCTTTACTGGGGGAAGGTCAGCACTGGGGACAGTAAGAGCAGTGCAGTCATGGTGTCCTAGAGCCACAGGGCTACTCCTTCCCCCCAAAGGGGACAGCTCCTTAACCTGCCGAAGCTGCTGTCCGTGGGAAGGCCCTGGCCGGCGTGGTGGCTCAGTCAGTCTCTCCTGTCCCCCCAGGCTTCGCCCAGAGACAAGGGGCAGCAGGGACCCTGCCCACTCCGTGTCCCAGGGACTCCTGGGAGAGCGGAGACCTAGGAAGGTGTCTGTCAGTACCCCAGAGCCCCCCGCCCTTCCCCCAGATTGTGACTGAAGCTGCCTGGCTCTGGCTTTGTTCATCGGGGCGGAGAGGGGTGGCCTTGCCATGGGCGCGAAGCCGTGTCTATTTCTAGTGGAATGGCCATGCTCTGCTCGTTGGGGGAGCTTTGTTTGTGTGTTTTGACGGCGGCGCCTTCAGTGTTCTGCCCGGGCTAATGGCTTCTTGAAGGTAACGAAGCCCTCCCACCCTCATCGGTCAGACAAGACCTTTTCCCGGTGTGCTTAAATAAAGCAAGTGGTGAAGTGCTTCTACCCAACCTGCCTTTTTGTCCTTTTTTAAAACTCATGTACTGTCACTGGAAATTTTTTGTACAATAAAGCGATGGTGGAGACTAAACCACACCCTGTGGTCCTAGTGTTAATTTTCACCACGGGGCTGGCGTTGTCTTCAGATGCCTCTGGGGTCTGGGAGGTGCTGCCTGGGCCAGAGACTGTTGTGCCTGAGGCCCTGGCCTCTCTCTCTCTGAAGTGCCATCTGTCTATCTGGTCACCAGGCTTAGTTAGAGGAGACCGCTGGGTTTAGCGTTTTCTGCTTGTCAACTATTGCTCTAGAATTGCTTTTAGCTAATCCAAATTCTGCCATTAGTAATCGTTCCTCTCATTTTACAAAAAGATGTCATGATAGAGGCAAGAGGGTCCTGGTTTGCATCGCTGGGCGTCTTTCTCAGAGGAAGGGCCTAGGGAATCAAATGTGTCCCTAATGTGGTGTTCTGACGGGACACCGTGGCAGTCAGCTACGAGAGCATGCCCCCCAAACCTCCCCCTGTTTGCCGATGGGGGAACGGAGACCCTCGTGAAGGCTTGCCGAGGTCGCAGGGCTGGTATGACCCCAGGCTGGGCCTAGAATCTTCCCTCTTCCTCATTTCCAGGCCAGTACTGCTTTTGCCATTTTAATTGTTCATTTCTTTGCATGCAATTAAATGACCTTCTTCAAGAAAGATTTAATGGTCGAGATGTTATTTGGTAAAAGCTTCCTCAAGGATTTCTTTCCTGGTACAAAGATGAGAGCCGACCGAGGCTCAGAGAGATTTGCAGACGGTGATGTGTCATTCTCCCCGGCTCAGGTTTTCGTGTAATCGGTACAAAGAGATGGCTGCTGATGACTAAGCCTCCCCCCGAACGGGCAGGAGTGATTCCTTTGTGATGGGACCTGGGGTGCAGGCGTGGGCACGGTGGTTGTTTGAGAAAGAACGCCGTATGCATCCAACACCTACTGGGTTGGTCGTGGCATTTGAACATTGTAAACAAAACAAAGAAATAATCTCAAGCAGAACTGATTTTACAATTGCCTGAGAATGTAGCACTTCATTCCCACACCATGCAATGGCTAGAAATTGATTTTTTTTTTTTTGAAATCCAATTAAGCCTCAAGGTTGGTTATCCATTTAAAAGGTCGGCTGAGTTAAACAGTGACAGTACCTTCAGTTCATGCTAATAATTAAATGCACACAGAACTTCAGCACCTACACGGTGCCACATGCAGGCTGCACATCATGTGTTCTGCACAACAGGGCCCTCAGAGGTCCCCGCCACGGTGCAGGCACACCGGCCGATCCTGAACCCAGACTTGGTAAGCCCCTGAGCTGGCTTCCATCCCGGCCACTCCGTCCTCTCCGATTTCTGCAGTCCGACCGATTTTCAGCCGGTACACTGCAAGAATTTTCACAAGGTCAGGGGCACTGACCTCTTTTCCCTTAAATGGTCAAATAAAAAATGTGAAGAGCCAACCAAATAGACGTCCCGTGTGAATGAATCAAAATGATGCCCCCCCCCTTTTTTTTTTGGTCAGATCAGCCAAAAAGATGTATTTTTCGGTGGGCCCAGAATTTTAGTCATTAGTTGATGTGAGATGGAGGAAGGTTCGGCCATCGCTGCTAGAGAGCACTGGTCCCAACAGACTGGTTCCCGCTGCCCTCCCCTCCCTTTTCTGTGACCCCCAAGAGGATTGAGACAGGGAAAGTGGCTTCTCATTTAAGAGAGAGGAGAAAAAGGGGGAACTCTGGGTCGACGCAGGAGGTCTCACGCGCAGCCGGGTTCACCACGCGGCCGGTTGTGCTTCAACAGCGGCACTTCGCAGCGCGCGTCCAGAAAAAGACTGTGGAATGTCTTTTTATGGTTCTCATAGGGAACGTGTAAGTATTGCCGAATTTATGAAGATCTTAGGAGACCCACGAACCCAACTGGAATGCTCTTTGTACTCTCTTATAACGGGTTGTAACGTCCCTCAAGTCTTACAAATCATCGCGAAGGGATCAGTGATCTGATTTCCAATCTAGCGTTTTAACTGCACTGTGATATAAGTCAGGTTGCCCCACTTCAGGGCTTTTCATCCGTAGCTGTGAACCAGCCCAAAATACAGAACCTTCCAGATTTACTGAGGAAAAAAATATGCATATATTATACCGGGGTCCGGCACAAATCACACCCCTCTTTTATTACGAAACCATACGCGTGTGATTCTGTAACATAATGCTATCGCCCTCAAGCTCACCCTGTGACATTTTAGGTGACATGTTCACGTGGCTGTCCATCTCGTGAGAGACATTCATGTCCCCTACCAGCCACATGCAAGCAAGCCTTACTTCAGCTGGACCCTCTATATATAAGTATATATTATAGTTCCCTCTCATGGCCCTTAAAAAAAACCCAACAATTTTGGTTCATGTTTCCTTCCCCCACCCTTTCCACATTGCTCAGCTGCCAAAAACCCTTTTACTTTATAAAAGATCCACATTTAGATACCACCAAGTGCTGCTCCGCATGGGGGTGTTTCTGGGAAAAACATGACTCAGGTGCTAGAAGACTGAATCACTGTCAGTGCCCTGGAGACATCAGCTGCTTAAAGGGACCCGGCAAGTGAAAGTTTTCTCCAGAAAAGATTTCTCAGTCAAAATGCACGTTTGCCCTTCATCTTTTCTTTGCATCTCCCTGTTCATATGCCGAGTTCGTTTCAAGGAATGTGGAGCCATTTGGTCAGTTAATTATTTCTCTCCTCCTTCCTGCAGTGCCCCCAGCCCCAGGCTCCGGGTCTTCAATATGCCCTTGAAAACTTTTGCAGCTACAAAAATAATGTTGCCAGTGTTGAGAAGTAAATAGGAATTCAGTTCCCGAGACAGGAGGGTTATGGCTCCCTGACACCTTGCCCTTCCTGGAAGAATAATCTAGGCTGCTTAGAATGGCAGGGGACCTCATTCGATCGAGAGGGCCTCCAAACTGACGTGAGAAGGAATGCTTTTTGTCAGTAAGAAATGGTTCTCCGATTACATTTTTCTTTTTTAAAATTTATGTTTTTTTAACATTTTTTTATTGTTGTTCAAGTACAGTTTTCTGCCTTTTCCCCCCACCCCTCCCACCACCCCAGCCCTCCCCACCTCCCTCCCCTGTTTCCACCCCCCCTTGTTATTGCCCATGTGTCCTTTATAATTGTTCCTGCAAACCCTTCACCCTTTTCCCCTCATTATACATGTTTCTTCGCACCTTCTCCCCTCCCACTGCTCTCTGGAGGTAAAAGCACTGGGTTCTACGTGACGTTACCAAATGTGCTTTTTTAAAGCAGAGTGCAAAGGATTGCATGCCACGTGCTATCTTTGGTGTCAGAGACATGAATCTAGGTGATGTTGCTTTCTTAAACCAACAAACAGGAGCCGCAAACCAAAAGCTAATAGAAAGGTCTCCCTGCAGAAGGAGGAGCGGAGAAGGGGCGTGAGGCAGTGGTGGTCCCTGTGCACTTCCTGTCCTCCTCACCCTGCCGGCCTTGGCAGTGTTTTCTGTGTTCAAAGAAGGGATCAGCTAAAGAGATGAAAACGGTCCACCTGACGCTGAAGGCAGACAGGAACACGGGAATTGGATGCGCACCAGATAGATGCACCACACGAAAACCAATACATTTTGACATGCCAGTGGGATACATTCTGAGAACAGAGAAAGGAAATGCTGTTAGGACATTGTGAACTGGATACAGTGGGTTTGTGGTTAGGGGTGGAGGCTGTTGGGTGAATGTGACAGGAATGGATGAATGAGTCTAGTGAGTCCTAGAAGGGTAACTAGGGACCGGGGTTCCCCCTGTGGGAGAGGGAGATGCAGACGGGGGTGGCGGCAGGTGCCAAAGAGGCCAGCAGTGTGGGGTTCTAATTGGAGGAATCGCTACGGCCTTGTGAGGTTGACAACCACTCTTACCCCTGTCCTCCGCGAGGGTCAGAAACAGCGGATGCGGGAGCAGTGGGTGCACCTCCATTCGGGCCTGGGTTTCTGAACCCCCATTCCCCCCACTCACAGGACACAGGCTTCTCTGAGGAATGGCTGACTAGATTTGGGACACGGAAGGAACCGTGTGAGTCTGGGGATCATCTTACTGTTCCAGAAAGGACAAACGTACCCCAGAGCAGATAGGAACGTGGGAAGAAGACAGGAGCTGGCCAGTGGGGCTCGTTGGCCTTGGTGGGGACACTGGAAGGGGCGGTTCTGAAAGGTACATGCACATCAGTATGTAACGGGGGGCAGGGTGGCCTCCTTGGCACGCCACCTGGGCTGCTGCTGTCACGCGGGGGCTCCATGTTGAGATTAGCGCTTCTCCATCTTGAAATTCTTTTTTGAAGAACAGGTTCTGCATCTTCGTCTTTGCACTGAGCTCCACTAATTGTGCAGCCAGCCCAGGGGAGAGGGGAGGCAGGGAGGTCTTCTGGACTTAAGGGGTGAGAAGGGTAGAAAGCCCCCACGCCGCAGCCAGGGCTCAGATCAGGCAGTGACCGTCGCTGGCTACGACAGCCATCGGGGCGAAAGTCTGGTGGGACACCAGAACATCCTGACGTCTCAGAGGGTCAAGCCACACATTACAAAGGGGGATTCGTAGCTTTGCCGTCTGAACCAATGCATGTTTACCCACACAAACCAAGCGACTGGCCTTGGCCAATAGCGGGAGCTACGTAGGTTATGTGGCTTCTGATTAGGTGCTGTGGTTGCCAAAAACATGTAACCCGCATCTAATCTTAAGGAAACAGTCGGGCGAGTCCCACTGGCGGGACCTTCCAGGAGACGCATCAGCGTCAGGAAAGACAAAGGCAGCGACTGTTCCGTATTCAAGGGAGGAGCGAAGACACTGGACAGCCAGGCGGGATGCCTGGACCTTGTTTGGGTTCAGATTTTGAGAGAGAAGGCCGTGAAGGACATGTCGGGGAAATGACAGGTTCCGGTGTGGACGCTGTGTTAGATAACAGCGCTGCTTCCATGACGGGTTTCCATGGGTAGGACGAGGAAGTCCTTGTTCCTGAGAGGGACGCGCTGAGGTGTTTAGGGTTGAGTGTCTGCAACTAACTGTAAATGGTGCAGAAGAAAAAATACACACACACACACACACACACACCTCTGAATGTAGGTGAAGGGTGTGACGTGCTGGCTTGTCAACTTTTCCATAAGTTCATGCATTTTCAAAAAAAAATTCTAGAGAAATGCCTTTCATGGCGATTAGCGCATTTTGCAACCCTTCGGGATTCACTGGGTGTCAACCACCCAGCCAGCATGGCTGACAATATTTACAGAGTGGAGCTGAGGCCCTTGCTGGGGTCCCGGCGTCGAGGCGTGATGCGGGAGGCGCAGACGAGAAGCAGCAGGCCAGTCTCAACCAGGCATGTGCCTTACCTTTACTTCATATTAGACCTGACTGGGGCACCTTCCGCTGGCTTTCAGTTACCCACAAGGTCAAGTCCAAACTCCCTGGCTCAGCCTACGTCCACATAAGGTACAGCTGCTCGAATTTTTTTTTTGGTCCTGGAATTGATCATGCCCTTTAGTACTTTGGGCTCTTGCTGAACGATTGCCTTATCAGGGCTTGGCCTGTGGCACACGACCCACCCTCAGGACCCAGCCAGACTCAGTTCCCAGGGACTGGGTTTCTGGGCGTCACTACTGTATTTGCTCCCCACCCTTGTGCAGGCACACACCCCACTGTACCTCCAAAGCCTGACCCAGCCTGGAGTTTTCCAGAGTTGATATTCAGGAAATAGATGTTGAATGAACAAACGAAAACACTGGAAAGATAAAACAAGTGCTCCCGGGGAGGGGGCCACTGTCACCCCACACGGGGCACGGGGGAATTGCGAGCACGAGGCAGTGGGCTGGGGCTGTGAGGGTGTCAGGGCGTTTCACTGGGTGGATTCCAGAATGCAACGGACACGTCCAGTGCAGGTCCTACCCCACAGCCGTCTCACGTGATGGGGTGTCAGAGGTGTGTCCAGAATGTGAACGGTACCCCACAACTTCCAAGGAAGTCCTGGGAACTTCGTTCTGATTTCTTCCAGAAGCTTTTCAGTCTGTTTCTCAACTCCTAAATGAGGTCTAAACACACAGTTGAGTTTGGAAGGAGTCTCAAATCCCCAAAAGCATTCAGTTTCTTCGTGGATTGCATTAAAGATCTGGTAAGTTATTTTACGTTTTCATTGTTTAAAAGAAAGTTTAATCGAGGTGAGTTTTTCACGCATGGTGAAATATATACTACCCTGTTGGATTAACGGCTTCATTAAAACGTGCCCCGACAAATGCTGCCCATCCTACTCGGTTGGAAGTCTGGGAAGTGCAGTGGAAGGTGCCCAATCCTGGAAAATTGTGCTCCTGCTGCAGACCCCATCTTGAGGAAACTGTCAGGCATCTGAGGTGGAATAATTCCTTAATGTTCTGTTTCATTTGGGTTTCTTCGATTAGGGGGTGGCTTAAAACCAGAATCAGTAATATCTGCTTCTAACAAGCATCTGTGTTGTTGTTTTTTTTTTCCTTGCTTTATGTGGAATAAGAAGTGTTCAATAAATGTGGTTGGATTGAATCATTGCATTCACCCTGCCCTGGGGCCATCTGAGAGGAAAGAACCTCCAAAATCATCTCGCCGCTGACAGTTTCTTTCCCCCTCCAACTCCGTGTACACAAAACGGCCGGGATCTGGCTTTCTAAAGCGCTTCTTGGATCCTTCCACAGTTTGCAAAAGTCGATGCAATGAGTCAGACTCTCCAGCCCACCGCCGTCACCCATGCCTCCTGCTCTCTGTTCTTACACTGAGCCCCGTGGACAGTCTGGGTCTGTGACCTCCTGCCGGGCCGCTCCTCACCTGGATGCCCCTGCCTCCGCTCCCGTCTTGTTTGCCTGCGCCAGTCCTGTTTCATCCACCACACCCGGCTTACCACCCTCGCCCTCTGGGACCAGCCCCCGCAGCCTCACCCCCTGCTAGAAGGCCCTGCGCTTGTCTGCGATTTGTTTGCAAACAGAAGAAAACAGTGATAGATCTCCGGGCGTGCTTGTTGTACCCAATACAAATGTGTGAAAACATTCAGCTGCTGTAAAATCTTTTGGAGAAAATAAGACCCAATTAGCACGGACTTTTATGTCGGGAGAGCTGAGGGTTTTGAAGGAATTCGTTGCACTCATTCAACAACCGGTTTTTGAGCGCCTGCTCTGTGCTGGGCACCGGAGAAGAGAGGCAAGATGACCTGCTTGCAGAAAGCTGAAGCTCCTAGTCCAGTGGGATGTTTCCAAGGACCACAGCTCAGAAGCTGTGGAAGAGCCAGGGCGGGAGCGGCAGGGAAGGTGCAAGCATGGCTTGTGGCTGGGTTGCAAGTAGGGGAGAGGGGAGATGAGCTAGGAGCGGGGCTGAAAGCCTCATGCCACACTGGGGAGTAGGCTTTGCTACCTTAAAGGTTGATCATGAAGAGGAAACTCAGAGGAGTAGTACTTGGAAGGAGCTGGGGGTGACAGAGGGGTTCCAAGCGAAGGCCTTTGAATATCCGGCCATGGGCAGGTTAGAGTAACACTCTTATTTTTAAATGACTCTTGAGTACCACTTCCACCACTGGGTCATCAGCCCCTGTACCTTGCATCTGAGCTGCAGCAAGAACCAGGACCCTCCCCAACGTCACACCCAGCACCCACCAGGTGCCCCCAACACCCTCCAGGCACCCCCCTCTTCAATGACAGGTGACTCAGGTGCTGTCTTGTAAGTCACCCGCTGACTCCCCCTTTCTCCCATCCTTTCCTCTCTCCCAAAGCCGAGTGGGAGGCTGCAGCTCACCCAGACTCTTGCCAGATGATGGGTCTTGCTAAGGGGTGGCCTGGGGGAGGGTCCCCCACTCAACAAGGCAATGCCTGGATTTATAATTGGCCAACTCAGAAACTGCAACCTGGGTGGCAGCCCTCCTCTCTGACACCCCTGTCACATCCAGGACAGGGCCTGGCAAATAGCAAGGGTCCGAGCAACATGGAGAAGCCCATTAAATGAGAAGGGAGAGCCTCGACATTGCCCAGCATGCTAGCCAGTAGGCGCCTGGTACAACTTGGAGCTGGCACGGCTCCAGAAAGAAGGATGCCAAGCCAAACATGGCTCCCAGGCAGGTGTGGTAAGGGCAGGCCTGCCAGTGTGGGGTGCACGAGGACCACCACTGGGTGCTCAGAGGCCTCTGCAGGCCTGCCTTACTTTAGGGCTGGGTCTGCGTAGGGTTCATGGAC
Source organism: Micronycteris hirsuta (assembly GCA_004026765.1). Taxonomy (NCBI): domain Eukaryota; kingdom Metazoa; phylum Chordata; class Mammalia; order Chiroptera; family Phyllostomidae; genus Micronycteris; species Micronycteris hirsuta. The sequence goes on from PVJI01000005.1 coordinate 552,080, forward strand.
ACTCTGGACGGGTGGGAACTACTGCGGTGGACTTGCGGTTGAGCCTGAGTCTGCCTGGGCCCAGCCTGAGGTCAAGGCCACCGGGGTCGGCCGGCTGCCTGCTGGGGCTGTGGGCCAGGGCCCTCTGCCAGAGGGTTGTGTGGAGAGCTGTGCTTCCTCCTTTTGAGGGCAGGACCTACTTGGGGGCCTGCCCGGGTTTGGGGCCTGCTCGGGTAGAGGCCTGTGGGTTGCTGCCTGCCTGCCCTGAGCTCGGGGCCAGGAGTTTGGGGCCTGCGCAAAGTCTGGGGCCTGCTCCGCGAGCCCGGCCCGGGCCTGCCCTCCGCCCCTCGCGCCCCCTCGCGCCCCGGGCGGGCCCAGCACGTCTCGCGAGCGGCCCGGAGCAGCGGGGGAGGCGGGGCCGGACAGCCGGGCAGGGCTGGGGCGGTGCCGAGGCCGGGCCGCAGCGGGAGCCCGCGAGGAGCGGGCGCGGCGGCTGGGCCGGGTGGGGCTCGCGGGCCGGCGAAGATGGCGAGCGTGGGGCTGCAGTTCCAAGCGAGCGCCGGGGACGCAGACCCGCAGAGCCGGCCGCTGCTGCTGCTCGGCCAGCTGCACCACCTGCACCGTGTGCCCTGGAGCCATGTCCGCGGGAAGCTGCAGCCCCGGGTCACCGAGGAGGTGAGCGGGCCGCGCCTCCGCCCTGCGCCGCCCCGCTGGCCAGCGCTGGGGGACGGGCGGGGTTGGGCGGTGGGGAGGCGCGGAGGCCCTGCCTGGCCCGCGCCCGAGCCCCCCGCCCGCCCTGACGCCTGCCTGCTTGCTGCCGAGGCCTGCAGGGCCAGGCCGGCTTCCAGGCAGGCCCGGGCCGCCTCCTCGACACAACCAGCCCGCGCACACAGGCCGCCTCGAAGGAACTGCTTCCTCCCAGACCCCCGTGGCCGTGCCCACTTGTCCCCACTTTCAGTGGCACCTGGCTGGGCTCCCCCAGCGGGGATTTCTTGCATTCGAAGCAAAGCAGTCCCCAAAGCGGCCTTTACACTCCCACTGAGGAGCCCCACAGAGTGCGGTCGTGCCAGCAGACACACACACTGAGCTCTAGGGAGAGGCCACACATCCCCACGACGGATGGTGGGAGCTTTGGGGACACTGCGCAAGTGCCCTTAGCACTGCAAGCATCCACACGCCTCGCAGGGTCACCTGGCATGCGGGCTGTTTGAGGGCCTGTCTGTCTTTGTCTCTTCCCTCCCATCCAGCTCTGGCAGGCTGCCCTGAGCACGCTCAACCCCAACCCTACGGACAGCTGTCCCCTCTACCTGAACTATGCCACTGTGGCCGCCCTGCCCTCCCGGGTGAGCCGGCACAACAGCCCTTCAGCCGCCCACTTCGTCACCCGGCTTGTACGGACCTGCCTGCCGCCGGGAACGCACCGGTGCATCGTGGTGAGTGCTAGGAGGGAGCCGGCTCCTATAGGCGGGGAGCGGACGGCCCAGCTTGCCCCAGCCTGGCAGAGCGCTCTGCCCACAGTAGCTCAGAGGCTGCCACAACCCTGACATTGTCACCCCTGCCGCACAGACAGGGAAACTGAGGTCAGAGACACGAGCCATTTCCCCCAGATCAGTTTTGTAGACAAATCTGAGACGTAGACCCAGACAGGCGCCTTTTGTCGGTACCTTCCTGTCCTGCTTTCCTGTCTTCAAAGGCCGCACATGGTGTCTGCTCACTGAGGTTTTCTTTCCCGGGTAGCGAGACAGTGAGGGAAGGCCCAGAGCAGCGGCCTGGTTGGAGCACCTATGTCCAGACTGTGGGCATGGTGGCCTCTGACCCAGCCGTGAGCCCCCACGCTTCCTAATTGCAGCTCCCTGGGTGGCCCCGAGTCCTGTCCCCCGCTTCCGGCCCTCACCCCAGTTATCTCTGTGCTGCAGATGGCCTGTGAGCGGTCCGACGTCTTTGCCTCCGCCTGCGCCTTGGCCAGAGCCTTCCCGCTGTTCACCCACCGCTCAGGTGCGTCACGGCGCATGGAGAAGAAGACGGTCACCGTGGAGTTTTTCCTAGTGGGACAAGACAACGGGCCAGTGGAAGTGTCCACTTTGCAAGTGGGTGTCTGGACGTTCAGACAGTGCCTGGGCCGTGGGGAGGGGTGTCTGGGGCGAGCTCCCTCTTGTGGGGGTGGGTCCCGGGAAGGCTGCTGTCATTCCTGAGAAGGCCCCACAGGCCTTCCCCAGCCCCTGCGGGACCCTGGCCCCTGACTGGGCCTCGTTTTCAGGACGTAGTTCTGTCCAGCCAGCGACTGTTGAGCACCTGAGCAGCACCAGGCGCTTTCCTGTTTCCGAGTTAATAACCCTGTGCATGTGTATGTCACGTCCCCCTCATGGTGGGCTCACACTTAGGCCACCTCACTGGGTCCTCAGCAGAACCCTCTTGGGGCCGGGCAAGGCTGGAAGTGACTTCTGGCTCTGAAGTCCTTGTGTGGCCGAATGTCACACAAGGTGCCCTCCCCTGGGCTGTGACTCTCCCAGGTCCCAGCACTCTGCTCTCCCCTCCCCACCTCTGTGCCCCCTCCAGCAGCCAGACCCAGGTTGTCCTTTCTCCCACATCACCCTCTGTCACTGCCACCTGGGGAGCCTCTGGAGGGCAGGGTCCTGCTCGGACACATGACTTTCACAGCATGTGGCCTGATGCTGCTGCTCAGGGCGCCCCCACCCAGGCTCACTGCGCTGGACCCACAGTAATCCCTTCACTGGACCCTCCCCTAGCTCCCCCTCCCCACTGCCTCAGGAAGGCAAAGCTGGTCACATGATAGCCAGGGGTCACGGGCGCCTGTCTGGGGTCAGGCCCTGCTCTAGCACAGGCGTGTGCCCTCGGGAGTCAGGTCACCAGGTCATTTCCAGGGCGGCCCTCTGAGCGGGGTCTTGCTGTATTCCCATCCTGGGGTCGAGTAGACTGAGGCTCAGAGACGTGCGGTGACTTAACGGGGCCATGCCAGCAAGGGGCAGAGGTTGGCACTGCCACCGCCATCTGTCCCCAATCGTGAGCTCAGGAGGTGCTGGATCCCTCGGTGGCTTTTTGCTCCCCATCCAGCTCCTGGTCCCACCAGGCCCCGGCGGCCTCTCACGCCCTCCTCCTCTGGAGTATTGAGTGGAATGGTGTGTCGTGGTCTCGGCTAGCCTTGCACTCCCGGTCACCTTCGGACCCTGAGTCTAGCATGGAGCCTGGCACACAGTAGGCGCTTGCATAGGCATGGGTGGAATGAATGGTCCTGCTTTTCGTGACGAGGAAACTGAGGTGCAGGCTCTTCCCCAAAGCCACGTGGCTCTGCACCGGTGGTGCGGTGGGGCCCTGGGAGCCTCCGCCAGCTCCTGCCCTCCACCCTGCTCCAGCTGCGTGGGGGCCTGCTCACCGGAGGGCTATGTGGCAGGCACCTGGCCGTCTTCTTGACAAGTCCCAGGGCACTGATACACTCCCCGGGCAGCGGCCACGGGCTGTATCCGAGATGAGCAATGGATCTCTGGGACACTCGCAGGGGTCCTCTGGGGACCCTTGCCCTCCCAGGAGACAGTCCACTAGCAGGTAGTGAGTGGGACCTCACTGCCACATCTCATATCTGAGCTGTCAAGTCCTGTGTCTGTGCCTTTGAGGTTTTGGGGTTTAATTGCCTGGGGGTAGGCTGAGCTCTCGCAGCAGCCCTCGGACAGGGCCTGGGAGGCGGCAGGGCTGGGGATATCGACCTAGAGCCTGCCCTCCCTGACCCTGTGGGCCCCGAAAATGCACTGATGGATTCAATGCTGTCTGCACCCCCGCTAGAACTTCACGGCTTTTCCCTTGTAATACACTGCCCATCTGAAGCTGGGGGGGGGCGGGCGGTGCGGATCGAGGCAGGCAGAGACAGATGAGGAGGCAGGAGACTTCCAGGTCAGGGAGGAAGTGAAAGGGAGGTGGAAGTCCTGGGCAGAAAGGCCCGGGGGCAGCCGGTTTCTGGGATGGGTCTGCAGGCATGCACGTGCCCCCGTCTGAAGGGCCTGTGGTGGCCGCTGTCCGGTTCCTGCTTCCTTCTGGGCGGAGGGTGGAGGGTGGGCGACACAGGCAGGCCTGCCTGTTTCTCTCCTGGCTCCTGTGCCCAGAGCCGTGTGGCCATCAGGTGGCAGGAGAACAAGGGTGGGCGGAGGTCTGTCACACACTCACAGGGGCTCCAGCCACAAAAACGCCCCTGGAGGGCCCGCGGGCCAGAGGCTGAGGCCGTAGAGTGCTTTTACTCCTTTAGGAGCATCCAGAGAAGCTTCTGGAGGATGAGGGTTATGAGAAGTGTCCCATGGGTGGCTGGGGTCCCCCCAAGAAGAGAAGGGACAGTGTGTTGGTCAGCTCAGGCTGCCATAAGAAAATCCCATAGACGCAGTGGCCTGACCAGGAGACCTTTACTCCTGGCAAGTCTGGAGGCTAGAAGTCCAAGGTCAAGGTGGGCTCTGGAGAGGGCTCCCTCCCTGGCTTTCAGACGGCTGCCGCCTCCTCACTGTGTCCTCATGGGGCAGAGAGGGAGAGAACTCTGCTCTCTTCTTCTTCTTGTAGGGACACTAATCCCATCATGGGGCCCCACCCTCCCAGCCTCCCAAAGGCCTCCTGACCCCATCACCGTGGGGACCGGGATTTCACTGTACGGGTTTGGGGCACTCAGACGTGTCTGTCGTGGAGGGTAGCACCTCCCCAGGAGAGGGTGTGGGCAATGCCCAGGGCTTGTTGGGGCCAAGCACTCGGACCACCCGCTGCTGGCTAGGAGGCTTCTGTGCCAGGTCGGGTGGCTGGGTGGGCGGCAGGGACTGGGGCTGCATAGCTCTTGCTTCCCCTCCACCTGCCCCTCTCTGGCCTGTCAGCATACCCGCAACTTCCCCCCGTGACATGTGCCTCTGACACCTTGCGGTCCCCAGGGCAATGGACAAAAAGGGATCGCCGCCTTCTGCCTGGCCCCAGGGCCCTCGTGACAGCCTGTGGTTTGTCCCTAGTGCTTAACCAACACCACAGACAGCGTCCGGCTGGCCGCCCGCATAGTGGACACGCCATGCAGCGAGATGCACACGGATGCGTTCCTCGAGGTGCGTCACCCAGGGGGAGGGACCGGGATGGGATGGGTGCTGGTAGGCCCTGGGGAGGGTCAGGGGAAAGCTAGGGGCCAGAGGGGGTCAACGTTCACAGTCTCTGCGCTTTGCCTGGGGAAGCCTGGCGCTGCTGCGGACGAAGTGCTGCTCTCCACCCAGCTCCCAGAGGCCAGCGTTCTCCACCCAGGGCGGAGGGGGGACAGAGCCTCCTTCGAAGGCCTCTTTGCAGGACTCCAGCCATGAGCTGCAGGAAATTGCAGAGTTTGGAGGGTGAGCCTTTTCTCCTGGGTTTAATCACACTCCAAGCGAGAGAGTCAGAGCCTCTGGCTTCCGAGCCTGGTTTCTCCCCCGCCACAGGGCCATCAGCTCCTCCTTGGCCCGGAGCTTTGGCCTCGCCTCAAGTTTAGCCGTCTTCACGTGTCTTTGCGTTGTTGTTTTTTCCACGAACACATCCAGGAGATTAAGAAAGTTGGAAAAGAGCTGGGGATCACCCCAACCATTATCCGGGACGAGGAGCTGAAGACCAGAGGATTCGGAGGTGGGTAGGGGCTGGCCCTCGCAGGTCTTGGCCTCAGGGAGTGGTCCCGGGCACCCTGGCTGGCAGAGTGGCAGGGGCTACCTGGGGTGTTGTTACTGCTTCATCCCAAAAGGAACTGGCCTGTGTCCAGCCCTGAGACCAGACCCTGGGAAGCTGATCGTCTCTCGGGGAGAAAGGAGGCAGCGATTCAGATTCTGATTCAGATTCTGGAAGCCATAGGATCCAAGTCCTCCCTTCTGCTCCCTCTCCAGCCTCCTCACGTGTTGCTGTCCCGGTCCCAGGGCCAGCTCAGCAGGGCCTTTCTGTTCCTCGAGTACACATGGTCACGTCCACATCAGGACCTTGTACTCCGGCTCCCTCCATCTGGAATACGTGCCTCGAAGATGCTCTCAGGGCAGGGCTGCTATGTGCTACACACCTCGGCTCAAAGCTGCCTCTGCAGGCAGCCCCCCTTGCTGACCAGGCCCGTCTCCCCCACTCCCCAGGCACCAGAGGTGCAGTGAGCCCAGGCCCTGGTGCTTTCAGACTGACTGGGGTCAGGTCACTGTATTTGTCCTCTCTGGCCACAGAACGAATGACCCCACAAGGTAGCAGCTGAAAGGGACACGCATTCATGATCTCACAGCTCTGTGGATAGAGACTCGGGCCCGAGGTCTCCCCCAAGGCTGCCCTCATTTGAAAGCTTGACTGGGGCTGGGAATGTGCCCCAGCCGGTCCCACTCGAGGCTCCGCCAGTGGGCCTCAGACTGTGCACACTATTCCTTGTCACTTGGGCTTCTCCTGCAGCTGCTCACAGCATGGCAGCTGCCCCCCTCGGGGCAAGGGCTCGGAGTCAGAGTGAGGAAGAGCGAGCAAGCCAGATTCGGGCAAGGTCTCTACCCTGTCCTCGAGGTGGCATCTCCTTACTTTTGCCATGTGCAGAAGTGAAACAGGAGGTCCCGCCCCCACTGGGTGGGAGAGATCATGAGTGCCTGGGGTGGGGGGCCACGGGCGGCCATCTCAACAGTGCCTGCCCCGGGCGAACCAATTGCGGAGTGGTGGGAGAGGCCGTGCCTGTTGGGGAAAGCTTCACAGAGGAGGCAGCCTTTGCATTGGGTCTTGCAGGATGAGTAGGAGTTTGTCAGGCAGCCATTGTTGGCTCTTGTTCTGACTGCTGTGATTGTTCCGTTCTGTTGCGGGGGAACCTGAGGCAAGGACTGTGCCCACAGCGGGCTACGACTTTCTTGCAAAGATGGGGCATGCGGTGCATGGCGAGGCAGCGCGGTAGGAGGGAGTTTGGAAAGGGCAGTGCCGAGTTCTGAGAGTGAGGAGGGCTCACGGAAGGGAGGATGAGCGTGGGCTGGAGCGACCGTGGAGTGCTGTCCAAAAATCATTTCCTTCTGCGGTCCTGTTCATTTCTTCCTGGGAACCATACAATATTTTTTTCTCAGCGGGTTTTCTTGCCTAACAATGCTTTGCCCAGAATCCATTTGCAGTCCAGAGCTTTGGAACTGATTTGCATTCCTCATCCCCTGCTGGCCAGGGGGCAGGAAAGAGGGCAGGGAGCTGGCTGGGACACACAGCTTGCAGGAGAAAGGTCCCAGGACCAGGGAACATTTCCGGTGGGAGAGCTGCTATTTCTGGGGGGCTGTGGGAAGTCCTCTGCGCAGTTCAACCTGAACCTGACCGACCCCTCCCTGTGCTTCCTGTAGGAATCTATGGTGTCGGCAAAGCCGCCCTCCACCCTCCAGCTCTGGCCATCCTCAGCCACACCCCAGACGGAGCCACCCAGACCATTGCATGGGTGGGCAAAGGGATCGTCTATGACACCGGGGGTCTCAGCATCAAAGGGAAGGTGAGGTGCTGGGGCCCGTGCTTGAGGGGTCCCAGGGTGCAGGGGATCTAGGCGGGCTCCTGGTTCTCAGGTGCTGGGGGAAGGTGGCCAGGTGTCTGGGAACTTGGAATTGGGTGTGCACCTGGGGCTCTGGGTTCAAGAAGAGAATCAGTGGACTCCGTTCTCCTTCTGAGAGGGACACGATTATGGGCTCACCCTGCAAACAGGGGTGTAGGAACAAAAAAGTCTGGAGATGAGCCAGAAAAAAGCTGCAGAAATGATTCAGGGGCAGGAAAGCAGAACCCTGGGAGGCAGCCTTCAAGGCACCAGGTGTCCCTGTGGGAAGATGAGAAGGGCCTGGGTGATACCCACTGTCTCCATGGCCCCCAGGTTCCCCGGGGCAAAGCACTCAGACAGCAGCCGCCCTGGGTGCAGCCGTCCTGGGTGCAGCTGCCCTGGGTGCAGCTGTCCTGGGTGCAGCCAGGGAGATTTGGACCCAGAGGTCAGCTGCCAGGGAGCATGGCTGTGACGCTAAAGTCTCAGCCATCACTCCTGGGGGTGGCCTTTGAAGTTCATGATCTCAGAAGGACGGGTACTTAAGGAGTTTCAGCCTGTGCCTGAACCGCTCAGCGACCTACCCTCTGCACCCAGTGCATTTGGGGCCTGCCGGGCAGAGGAGCCCCATTGGCACCAGGAACAGGGGGAGCCAGACACCTTCGTCTGCTCCCCCCACACAACTTGTGCGATGGGCCGGGGTTGGGCTATAATGCACAAAGACTGGGGGGGCCTTGGAAGGAGCAGACATGTGAAATTGTGCCCTAGGAAATCCGAAAGGAGAGTCGACCATCCCCAAGAGAAAGCTTTAGAAGGGAGAGGACGGGCTGAGCTTATACAGAGAGCGCAAGCACTGAACGCTGGCTGCCCACGTGGCTCACAGCTGCGTCCTGTTGGCCCAGACGGCGTGTTTTTTTAAATTTATTGATTTTAGAGAGAGAGAGGAAGGGAGAGAGAGGGAAAGAGAGAAACGTCCAACTTGTTCTACTCACGGACACATTCACTGGGTGATTCTTGCATGTGCCCTGACCGGAGGTCGAACCTGGCAACCTTGGTGTATCGAGACGACACTCTGACCAACTGACCTACCTGGCCAGGGCCCAAATGGTGTTTCAAAATTGGAGTTAGTTACCAACTTTTAAAAACAGGAAGAATTCTCCCAAAAGACTGGATTTGTGACCTGGATTTGTAAGCTCAGAAAATTTGGCAGTGCCGGCCCAGCATTCCTGCCTGACAGCCTCCCGCCGGAGCTCAGTGGTGGCTGCCCCAGGGACACAGCCGGCACCCCGCGGTTTGCCGCAGGCCCCACCACGCCCTGTCGCCTCTGTGACATGGAACCCAGTGTCAGTTGCTATTTAGGGTAGACATCGTGCCGCAGTAGGGAGTCTGTTTTTGTTGTTGTTATTGTTTTTAAGCATTCTTCCTCCTTCCCCAACCAACCAAATTATTTTCAGGACTAGTCAGGAAATGAAACTAATAATAATAAAGGTTTAAAAAAAACAACACTGATATTGAATTCACTGACAGTGAATTCTCTTTTATTGAATTCCATATATATGTTCATGCCAGTAAAGAACTTAAAATCAGTATTACAATACAAATGAAGAAAACAGTCATGGATTAACACATTTAAATAGTATTAATGTAATTTATTTTTATTTTTTTATTTTTTAAAGATGTTATTTATTTTTAGAGAGAGGTGAAGGGAGGGAGACAGAAAGGGAGAGAAACAGCAATGTGTGGTTGCCTCTCACGTGGCCCTCACTGGGGACCTGGCCTGCAACCCAGGCATGTGCCCTGACTGGGAATCGAACTGGCAACCCTTTGGTTCCCAGCCCGCACTCAATCCACTGAGCAACACCAGCCAGGCTTAATGTAATTTTTTTAATGAAAAAACTCATGCCTCCATTGGTTGTGGTAGTGGATATCAGCTGATAGTTTGTGTTCTACGGCCTAACCCCCTGCAGCCTTGTCTAAGACTTTATCAAAATTGATCTTCACATCTTCATGTGTACTAGGTAGAGGTCCCAGGTGTATCCATCTGGCTGATACTACTACTTTTAATTTTGAGGCATTTTTAGGATCTGAAGCAACCAAAACACAACTACGCAGGAAAAGTCTTCAGCCTAAGGATCGCTTGGTAGGGACTGCTAAAAATTCCCTTTCCCAAGAAACCCCAGAAATCGTGACACTGTCCACGTGTTCAGTTCTTTGAGATTGATTCCAGGGGCCTTCCAGCCTCCGTGGAGTGAAAACATTTCAGACACTCACATCAGGTGCTCACACAGATTGAGAGGAGCAGAGAGACCTGGGGTCACGGCGCCCTTGGAGCCACGGTCTGAAGGCAGGAGCCTGCTGCTCTCGGGCCCCCGCCCCCGGGGGCTGCCCCCGCCCGGAGGCACGGCGCAGCGGCGGTGCGTGTGGACCAGCTGTGAAACCGGCAGTCATTACCATCCATTAGAATAATGTTTCTAAAAGGATTAGTAATTAAAATGGGCAATTTGAAGCTTTTATTTACATGATTAGGACACACTTCAACCGACAACAGGTTTTTTCGGAGTAATTTACCACTGATGACAACGGGCAGACTGACTTTTAGTCGGTTTATTACTGCTTTTCAATTCTCCCCAGGCGATGAGTCACCTCTAGCTTCCCTGGGGCTGGGCACCCTGCCCTCCCACCCTTGCCCTGGAGGCAGCTGAGAGCCGGGCTGGTAGAACCGTGGGCTGGTTTCCCCCAGGATCAGCTGGTTGTTTGGGATGTCAGTTTGTTGGAGGGTCAGAGTGAGAAGCGGGGTTTTCTGGAAATTAGTCGTTTTGCTGGTGGCACCAGCTCCCAACTCAGGAGGAGCAGTCATAGTTCCATTTCCAAAGGTTTCGAAGACAAACCAGGGTCAGCAAGAACTAGTAGGTGTCCAGTATGTTAGTCTCAGGACCCCGGATGCTCTTAAAACAGGGACCCAAAGAGGTTTTGTGTATAAGGGTGATGTGTGCCGGTGTTTCCCCTACTAGAAATTAACCCAGGGAAATCTCAACAATATATTTATTCATTTAAAAATAATGCAAACCCATTGTTGACCTGCCTGTTAACGTAAATATGAAAATAACTATATTTTCCAAAGGGAAAGCAATTAGTGAGAAGAGTGGCATCATTTTGCATTTTTCCAAATCTCTTCCATGCCCGCCTTCGCGGAGCGCAGCTGTGCTCACGTTGCCGCTTCTGCACTTGGTGCGCTGCGATAGGTGGTCCCCGTGGAGATGGAAAAGGATCGTCTGGTCTCACTCACTTTGTAGGTGGAAAAGGAGAAGCACATTCAGTACACGTCGCAGAACTGAGAGCCTTCTCCTTTGCTATTACACCAAAACTTGACAAGTGGTAGCTCCCGAACGGTCAGTGCTAGCGTGGAACCTGAAATGGTATCGGTGAAGCTGATGCTGCTCCGTTAGAACCAACTGGCCTAGCGCAGACGGCAAGGGCCCGACTTTGTCATACCGTGCACGGGTCGTTGGGAAGGCACTGTTAGCAGAGTCATGCAGAACTCCTCAAGGTGGACACGTTTCATCACACAGTATTTTTTTTTAATCACATTTGTTAATATCACCCCCCCCCCATCTCATTTTAAAAAGGCATTGAGTATTTGGAAGCTGGAGACAGATATAAGTTTTCAAAAAATTCTGATGTTTTTTTTTTCTCGAAAGCTCAAATTTTACCACTGGCAACAAATAACAGTGGAACTTTTCCTGGAAGGGAGAGGCCCACTTTGTTCATTTTTGAGAAACTAGCTGCCAGATAAGCATCTAGCCGAGCCTCAAGTTCTTTCAGGGAAGGAGGGCACTGGTGAGAGCGGGTTGGAGGAGGTGGGGGCTCAGGGCTGCTCCCTGCCCCGCCCTAACCAGCCCTTTGTCACCGGAGCCTTGTCCGGCCCCATTCGGTCCTCATACAGAATGTTGAACAACCGCGGCTCTACTCCACGGTTGAGATTTGTTACAAGTCAGTAACTTTACTGCTTCAGCGAGGGAACGAGAGGGAAACTGTCCATGCTTTACTTTCCTGGGGGCTGGAAACAAGGCCAGGAGCCGGCAGTCCACCTCGGTGCCACGCCATGTTCTGTGCTGTGCCTGCTGTTCCCTTGTCGCTTGTGGCCCGTAGGTGTGAGCGTCAGCCCAGTGCACAGGGCACATGCCACCTTGGCGTCACTCTGGGAGTCGTGCCTTTTAGAAAAGTAGGAACGGCGCAGGAGCACCGTGAAGCGCACACGAGCAGACCTCCCTTTGCAGTGTGGCATTTGTCTGCCCATAGTTGGGAGGCTGCGCCAGTGACAGGGACGTGATGCCAGCGACCACCTCGAGCTGTTTCCTACGGACCTTTTTGCAAGTAGTTTGACTGCAGACCCGAGGCCCTGTTTTTCTGTTTAAACAATCCTGGGCTGTCTCGCAGTTTAGGTCAAAAGAGAGAGCTTATTTTCAAGAGTGCTAGCTGGGTCATTTTCACTTGATTTAATTGTACAAGCAGCTCAGTTGATATCTAAAAATAGTTTCCATTGAAACTCCAGGCTCAGGTAATCCGATAAAGGCTCAAAGCAACGCTCGGTACATTTCAGACCCGCGTTCTTACGCGCGATGACCTGCCGTTAATTTAAAACATGAACTTGTCAATTAGCGCGGGGAGACTATAAAATGGAAAAATATGTAACCACTCTCCGCTAGTTTGTAGAAAATCACATTTACTTCGGTGGCCTCTGTTTCTAGTGGCCTCTCGTGAAACCGCTCTACCCAGGAGTCGCCACTGGACGGTGGGCAGAATGGCGGGACGGCAGGTGTCCCCGCCCATGGGGGTGGGGTCGGCAATGTGACCGGACAACTGTAGACTTCACATTGACCTGGCGGGTCTTTCAAGATGGTGACGTGGAGGAGCAAAGAGAGCTGAGAACAAAAGTGTCAGCGAGGCCAGATGGTGACCCCTTTAAATGCCAGGCAGGGAAGTGGAGCCTGCTCACAGGGCAGGGCAGCCTGGTGACGGGCCACACCCCAGCCTCCAGGCCAAGGTGGCTGTGTCTGTGTCCGTCTGCGTAGCAGCCCAGCTACCGCAGCTCTGGAGGTGCCCTCCTCTTCCATCTCCTTCTCCCCTTCCCCAACCTGGTCCAGTTCTGGTGTATAACCCCCAAAGCTGTGCTCAGAAAGGGTCCCCTGGTCTCCAGCCACTACTTCCCATTGCCTCTAAGGCGGTTCCTGGCATCTCTCCTCTAGGTCTTGCGGGTCTGGGCAACCCCTCTGGGGTGCTGGGGCCCCCCGGGCAGGGTGGGACAGGGCGGATGGGGCACTGTTGCTGACTAGTCAGCAACCACTCACCCCTCTCTTCCCTGCTTTGCCCCATCCCCAGACCACCATGCCAGGGATGAAGAGGGACTGCGGGGGCGCTGCAGCCATCCTGGGGGCCTTCAGAGCCGCCATCAAGCAGGTTAGTGGGGTCCCACCTCTGCAGTCCGGGGCAGAGGGCTCTCAGGGTGTGCCCCTCCCCTGCAGCCTCCCCTGTCCTTCCCAGGGGCGTCTGCACCCGTCAGAAACCAAAAGCTCTAAAAATGGGAGGAAGCATGGCTTCCAGAGCTGCCCCGCCCTGCCCTGAGGCCACGATCTCCTGGGGTGGGGGGTGAGGTAGGGGGATGTCCTTTGGAAAACCCTGTGTCGTGAGAAGTGTGCAGGTGACAAAGGTGTGGTGCGCACTGACCATGGGGGTGACGCATCTGAGCGGCTCGGCCCTTTCTGTCCCTTAGCCCAAGGCTCCGTCTGTGCACAGGGCCTGCCTGTCTGGCATGGTTCCTGGGGGAGGACTCAAAGCACAAACCAACGGTCTTGGCAGAGTTTCTCATTCATGCCAGTCAGGGGCCCAGCCTGCTCCCTGAGAGGGAAGCAGAGATCCCAGGAGGAACCGGGGCTGGGTCCCCGTGGGGCGGGGGCTTCTAAGAGGCCTGAGGGGCCGGCACCTCTGGAGCCAGGCCCGGAGCTAGGCCAGCTCTTGATTCTGCCTGTCTCCCCCGCATTGGAAATGAGCTTTTCTAGGGTCTCTCTCAAGCAGAGCCACAAGCCGCAGGCTGTCCACGAGCCCTGCAGGGGGACATCGCAGAAGGAGCACGAGTCATCCGCTTCTTGTCTCCGTGCTGGCTGGAGACTAACAAGGAGTGTGGCCAGCATGCAATGAGGCAGTCCCCTGGCTGGGCAGCGCAGGCCTGGCCTGGGCGGACAGGCCCTGCCTCCTGCCTCCTGCCCTGCCACCCCCCGGGGCCCCGCTGCCTCCCTAGGTGAGCACCACCAGCCTGTAACTGGAGCCTCTGCCCACGTCCCCTCCAGGGTTTCAAGGACAACCTGCATGCTGTGTTCTGCTTGGCTGAGAACTCAGTGGGGCCCAACTCGACACGGCCCGATGACATCCACCTGCTGTACTCAGGAAAGTAAGGCCGCCCCTCGGGCCACTGCATGTCAGCTCCGCTCCCTCTGGGCGTGCTGCCCCTCCTTCCCAGGCCAGGCTGGTCAGCTCCAGTCGTGCCTGGCCGGGGGCCAGATTTCGCCTTGCTCACTCCGGCCAGGGGCAAATCCTGCTGGAGGATGCCCTATAACGGGTAGCCCCGGACTGTAGGCTGTTTGCTCCCAGGGCTACCTGGGAAGGTGGGTAAGGCTCCGGAGCCTGGGATCCAGCCTGCTCTAGTGGGGTGGCCCCCAACACCCACATGCGCACGCGCACACACACACACGGGTCTGTGTCCCCAGGGGTACCCTGAGTAGCACATCCTCCTCCACTTTAGCCCAGGGCCAGGAATTGTATAAATGTTGCCCACAGGAGCCTGTCCTCACACCTTACAGATGAGGAAACTGAGGCACAGGCTTGCCCCCAGCTCCCAGTTGGGAGAGTGACAGGGCAGGGTTGACCCAGTGGCCTTTGCTCCTGGCCCTGGCACTGCATGGCTGTAGGGCACAGTGGTGGCTCTGACCCCCAGGGGGGTTGCAGAGACAAGCACTCTGGGTGGGGTCCCCCCAGTTCCAAAGGGACTCACTCCAAGGGCCCCAGGGAGTGCCATCCTGAGCGGGGTCTCTGCTGCCCCCAGGACTGTGGAAATCAACAACACAGATGCCGAGGGCAGGTTGGTGCTGGCGGACGGTGTGTCCTACGCCTGCAAGGACCTGGGGGCCGACATCATCCTGGACATGGCCACACTGACCGGGGCGCAGGTGGGAGTCTAAGCTGCTGTCGCTTCATCTTCATCACCTGGGTGGGGGACCAGGGAGCTTGTCCGTGGCCGAGCCGGGGATGGGCCCTGGATGCCAGGACAGGACGGGAAGCCTTCCCTGCGCTGTCTGTCTCTGCTTCTCGTCACCTCTCTCTGACTTCTTTGTTTCCTCTCTGCCTTCTCTTGCCTTGTGTGTCCCCCCCTCCCTGGGGGCTCCATTTACCTCTCCCTGGTCCCCCATGGGGCCACCTCCCAGGGCATTGCCACGGGCAAGTACCACGCCGCTGTGCTCACCAACAGCGCCGAGTGGGAGGCGGCCTGCTTGAAGTCCGGGAGGAAGTGTGGGGACCTCGTGCACCCGCTCGTCTACTGCCCAGAGCTGCACTTCAGCGAGTTCACCTCGGCCGTGGCCGACATGAAGAACTCTGTGGCGGTAGGCTCGGAGGGGCCCCTGAGCTGGGGGGAGCGAGGCGGGCAGAGCCCTCCCTCATGGAGCCAGCATGACCCCACGAACCAGCAGCAGTATGGATGCAGGCCCCCATGAGACCCCAGCTCCGTGCTTGGCTGGGGGGTGTCCAGGGCAGGGATGCACCACTCCCCGGGCTCCCTTCCAGTATGACCACCACGTCTGGTACTGGGTTTCCTCCCCATCCAGGGTCTGTCTGTTAACCCCCACCCCCATAGTCCCTTCTCCGGATGCCTCCTTGCCTGGGGTGAAGGCAGACCTAAGCCCACATGCAAGGTCCTTGGGGTCCTGGGTCCCTCTCAGCTGTCTCCCTGCATTGGGTCCTCCCCCCAGGCCTCTTTATTTAGACACCAGGGGAAGTGGTGGCTGAGGATGGCAGTGGGGGCGTCCAGGAGGCATGGGAGGGTCCACAGCCATGCCCCCATTGCTGTGGGGGGAATGGTCACTGGCTGTCCTTCTGTCCCCACAGGACCGGGACAACAGCCCTAGCTCCTGTGCTGGCCTTTTCATTGCCTCACACATCGGCTTCGACTGGCCCGGGGTCTGGGTCCACGTGGACATCGCTGCACCCGTGCACGCCGTGAGTCCGGGGCCCCCGTGGGTGTCCTCCCACCCCTGCTAGACGCCTTCTCGGTTGGCCTGCCAGTCTGCATTCCCGCCCGTCCGCTCCCCACCGGCACCGCTCCCACACTCCCGTGCGCGTCCAGAGCCCCGCTCTGGCTCCAGAGCTGCAGGCTGAGCTCATCGGAAACATTCCATGCCGGGGGTCACACCGCTCATGGGCCGGCCTCCCAGCCAGCTGCGGTCCCTCCTGACCTCTGGTCTCCTCTTCCCTGGGAACAGAGTGGCTGCTGTGTGCGGTCGCTCCCCAGCCAGCCCATCCTCAGCAAGAGGCCCAGGGTCCTGGGTCTCACCCTTTTGTACTCCTTGGCCCCGAGTGTGGCAGGACAGCCGAGGGGGGTCTGCAGGAAAAGGGGGGGCGGGTGGACGTCCTTTCCCTGGTCTGGAGCCCCTCCCAGCAGAGGTGGGCTTGCCAAGCAGGTCTGGGTCGGGCCCAGCTGGCAAAGGATTTCCACCTGCCCTTTGCCCGCAGGGCGAGCGAGCCACGGGCTTCGGCGTGGCCCTCCTGCTGGCACTCTTCGGGCGAGCCTCCGAGGACCCTCTGCTGAACCTCGTGTCCCCGCTTGGCTGCAAGGCAGACGCCCAGGAGGGGGACGTGGAAAGGGATTCCAAGAGGCGCAGACTCGTGTGAGGCCAGTGCTTCCTGGCCCAGTGACAGAGGGCTCTGCCTCACTTTGCACTAATTAATTTTAAGCAATTGGAAGATAATACCATAAGAGGGGCTTTGGTCTGTTTTTGTTTATAGTTGTCGTGGCGACGGAAATGGCAGCATAGGGGTTTGTGGAGCCCTGGGGGAGGGGCGGGAAGCACTGGGGCTGTTTCTGTTCCAGTGGCTGCAGGCCTCCCGCCAGCTTCTGCAAACTGCGCTCCCTCCTGGGGCCTCTGCGTGACCTTGGACCCCAGGACACATGGGCAGCCCCAATACCTTCGGCCTGGTAGCCCTCACGTCTCCTGCATCCACTTGGTGCCCAGGACGGGTACTCTCGGCCCTGTTTCCAGCCCCAGGCCGTGCACGTGGCACCTGTATTACAGACAGCCCAGGCCTATGCTTCAGGCCTGGGCTGCTGCCATGTCCAGGCAGCCAACCCCTTTGAAAAGATGGAGGTGACTTGCTTTGGGGATTCCATGTTTTAGAGCAAAAGGAGTCTCTACTCTGGCCCCTTCGAGTTACCTGGTGGTTGAATTAAATGTGGCTGCCCCTCATCCCACCTTCGCTTCTGTCTCTCTCTCTCCTGCCCTGTGTTGGAAACCCGCTCTGAGGGCTGCTGCCACCCTCTCCCAAATGAGCATTGGGTCTTGAGAGCCCAGGTCTGCAGGAAAGGCTGTCCCAGCCCCCCGGCACAGCGGGAGGCCGAGTGATGCACTGGGTCAGACACGGTCCTTGGCACTGATGGGCACGATCCTAGGGCTAAAGGGCCAGGCCTGGCCAGGATCCAGGGAGACCTCCTACCTGGGCCCAGGTGAGGGGGCCCCAGGGAACCTGGGAGCCAGCTCCTCCAGAGTTTGGCTGAGAGTGCAGGCAGGGCTTCTGCCCCTTCTTGGGCTCCATCGTGGCAGCTGCCTGGGCCAGGGGTAGACCAGCCACTTGGGCCCCACCTGGTAAAGAGGCGACTGCCGATACCTCCTCGGCTGGGAACAGAGGGGTGAGAACACGGCTGCAGGACACATGTCACCAGGCTGTGCCCTCCCTGGCCCACTGACTCCCTTACCCCTGACCAAGTGTCCCCAGACTCTTAAGTTCCTTCCCCCAACTTGGAAATCAAGGTGACTCTTTCTGGGCTTGATCCCAAATAAATATTTATTAACTGCCTGCTGCGTGCGCAGCCACAAGCTCAGCCGGAAATGGCAAGCAGCAGCTCCAAGACCTGGGCCCCAGCTGGGAAAACCGCGGCCCAACACGTTAAGTAACAATCATAGCGGCCACAAGGGAGTTGGTGGGTAGCGGGCTCTCTGAGCTCAGGGGAGGCATGGCCAGGGTGGCCGGAAAGGCCAGGAGCCTTCATGGGTCATTAGCTTGCTTAATGGCCTTGCAATAAGCAGCTCTCACCAGCGTCCCTCAGATGACCCAAAGGAGACAGAGGTCGCTGAGGTGGTCTAGTTCCTTCTCCAGGCAGCTGGCACTATCCGCTCCCCCCACCAGGGGCTGCAGGATGCAGGGTCAAGGAGCAGGACAGAACTGAGTCCCCCTTGTGCAGGCACAAAGGCGTCCTTAGGGCCATGGACCCAGCTGGGGCCCAGCTGCAGACTCAGGGCCTGGCCTGCATGCCCAGCATCAGGGGGACTGCAGGCAGGAGGGTGAGGGGGCCTTCTGCCAAAGGCCTTACTCTCCCTGTGGCCAAAGGACTTAAGGACGAGACGACTGCTTCCTGTGGCCTCACTGGAGCCCCAGCAACTGGGTCGGGGGCGGTTGCCAGTGGGGGCAGGTGGGCACAGGCAGATCTACTTGATCACGATTTCCAGCGGGTCACATGGGGAGATACGTGTACAGATTCTGAGTACGACGTCCACGCCATACAGTTTGTCATACCTGACATGGTGGGGGCCATGCTGAGGAAGTGCTCCCAGGGGAACTTGGTCGCAACTGTCACCACTGCCACGTAGAGCCCCAAGTAACGGGAGGCAGGTGGGTGTTGGCACCCCTGCCCCACGGCAGGAGGCCACAGCACTGCACTCAGCCAGGTGGGGGAGGGGAGCAAACGCTGGCCATCTGGGCCTGCACAATGCCCTGTGGGTGGGCTGGGACCCCAGCACCCACCTGGGGTTGGAGGGCAGCCAGCAGCAGAGCGTGGGACCCAGCAGTCAGGAACAAAGGACAGGGAAGGGAAAAATGGCTCTTTGGGAAGGGAGTATGAGGAGTGGAAAGAATTCTCGGCTTTCTGCTGGAACACATGGGCTTCTCCAGGGCTCAGGAAGAGAGAACAGGAGACCCCATTCGCCTTTGAGTTAGAGAATGGAGCCTAGATGCAAGCTGGTACTAGCGGCTTGTGGAATGGAGTAAACCACCCATGTTTCCGGAGCCTGCGCTCCCCTCCCAGGGCAGTTCTGGGGAGCAGGGGTGAGACGGGCCCGAAGGTTCCGAAGGTTCCAAAGAGCCCCAGGCTGGGAGAGGCCTACCTATATCCCGCCAGGAAGCCCGAGGCTTTGGGGGCTGACTCTGTCATTACGGACTACCAGGCTCCAGATCCGGGCTGCAGCCCGGGCTCTGGTCTCAGCCTGGCCATCACTCCTGAGCCACCCACCACTTGGCCAAGGGGCTGGTGTCAGGAGCATCAGCAGGCCTCAGCTGCTGAAGCAGGACTGTGACATTTGTGAAAGAAGGCCAGCCATCCCCGTCGTGTGGGCTGTGCAAAAGAGGGGGGTAGTCTCAGCAGTACCTGGGGAGAGTGACTGTAACTCTGGTCCCCAGCACTGAGACAAGAACCCCACCCCCAAAGGTTAGGTCTGTATCAGCAGAGGTGGTGATACCAGGGGATAGCCTGTGTCAGGTCCTTGGGGAGATCTGCAGGCCTGAGAAAACACAGGGTCCCCCAAGGTGGTCATATCAGGCCAGTTGTCTCGGGCACATGCTTAGGGAAATGGTTGATTGTCACCTGGCTCTCAGGAGAATGAGGGAGCCACTGGGCCCTGGGAGAGGGCAGCCTCACTGGTGGCTGAGATGTACCCCCCACTACCCTGTGAGAGAGAGGCCTTCCCACTGTCGCTCCCTGGCCCCTCAGGACCACATCTGTGACCCCAGCGGCCCCATCCCCCAACATGTTTGTCGAATCTGAATTTGCTGCGTGATTCTCTGCCCAGAGCCTTCGTTCAGACTGTTCCCTGGTGAATTGATGTTCGGCATTTTTGTTTATTTGTTTGTTCTTTAACAAAAGGTTGTTTTGGTTTGAGATTCAGCAAAAACATATGCTGCATTCAGCTTCCTCCCCATTCAGGAGTCAGTAAATGAGTTGTTTTCCAGTCTGCTTCGAGTCCTTGCCTCAAATGAGCCTCCAACAAGATAATGCATTTAAAAGCCCTTGGAAAAGTACCAGGCCCCACGCACATTCGAGATGCTGTCATCACAAGAGTGGTGGCTCAGCCCTGCACCCCGAGCTGGGCTCAGCTCATGGCAAATATGCCAGCCCAGGTGGGAGTCCTTGTACACATGGAGAGGACCTGGGGAGAGGGGCTGCTTTCACATCCTCCTGCTGCCAGCCAGGTTCCCAAAACACAGGCCTGTCCTCCCCACCGATGGCCCAGGAAGCACCATGTCTTCCCTGGCAGCGCCATCTTGGGGGCCAGGGACAAGGGGTATTGGGAAGAGTATCCAGAAGGCCAGTGCTCCCTCAAGGGGTGGAAAGGGTCCTCACCAACTTCCACCTGGTGGGCTATTTTCGCTTCGGTCTCCACTGTGGTCCTAAGAGCTTGGAGGATCAGTCCAGGGAGTGTACTTCAGTCAAGAAAACAAAATAAAAAACAAAACCCCCAAATTTAAAAAGCTCAGAGTCCTGGTTTCCATTCACAGTGAGCACAGTTAGCACAGAAAGGGGCCCTCTAGCTGAAGCGGTGGTGTCCGTGGGCTGTGTGAGGAACCCCGTGCTGCTCACCTCCCTTCCCCACACCCTTAAATCAATCTCCGAAGTTTCTGGTGACTGCATAACTACAGACCTCTTTTTAACACCTGAGACTCTTCTTTCTTCACCCATGGGTCGAGTGGCTTTCTGTGGTGACCGCAAGCACGCTTGGCCCAGTGTGGTGAGGGTCTACAGCTAGCTTCCTCATCCAATTATATTTATTAAACACCACCTGTATGTAACTCCCGAAAAGTTGATCCCTATTGGGGAATACGTTCCCCAGCTGTGGCATGGAGAAGTCAGCCTCTGACAGAAGTGGGTTTCAGCAGCATCAAAGGGGAACCAGGGCCACCCTGCAGGAGGCTGGAGGTGGACTGTGTCTCCAGCACCCAAGGGTATGAGGCCCCTGTGCTGGAAGGGTCTGATGCAGACTCCATCCAGTGGAGTCTTTATGTTCTGGGTGAGATGAACAAATTCGCACGGACTGCATAAGTCCTGTGGTGAAAAAGGGACGGCACGGTCACTCTCTGAGAGAGAGAGCTCCCCGACCCTTGCCTGGACAGGCTTTTATTGCTTTCTAATAGCATACATCAAAGAGGGTTCTCATTCATTATGCTCAGTTTTGCTTTAGGTGATTACTTTTTACAGATAAAGGAAAGGATGTTACTGATTACTTCTTACAGATTAACAAGGAAAAAATGATTGGTCTGGTTACACTCTGTCCTTGGGAGAATTAGCACAGACTTTAGGAAGTTACTTTAAAGATAGGCAGTAAGCATTTGCAGCTTCAATTCAGGGTGAGGGAGTTTTAGCAAAGCAAGCCTCAAAGCAGCCTAGGTATAATGGTTTCCCATGGGAAAGCTGATCCGTGGGTTTGACTCCAGCATGCCAACTCACACCTGCTGGTTTTCCAATAGAACTGGGCTACATTTGCCATCGCCAGGCGGACTGGTTCCCTATAAGGGTTCCCCAAGCAGACCTCACTTTCTTGTACCAACCGTGGGGATAGTTATTAGCGACCATTAGAATAACTGACATTTTATAAGCTATTTGCCTTGTGCAAGGCAAATTATCTTATTGCCGACCAGGAGGTACAGAAGCTAGTTTGTGCTTGTGTGCCTGTGTTTTGGGGGTGGGAGGAGCATCAAACCCAGGCGACCTGTGTTCTCTCCGCATGATTTCTGCCTTCTGTCCCAAGACCTCTGACGTTTCCAGCGCGTCCCCTACAGAGGGGGGAGGTAAGTCAATAGACACACGAAGCCATGGATGGCCAGACGGGAAGTTGTGGCCAGCTCAACAGGGCTCACCATTGGCTCAGTGCCCCAGGGAGCTCTGTGCATGGCCCTGGGGTCTGGGCCCCAGTTTCCTCATCTGTAAAGTGGATGGGCCCGGGCCCCCTCTGGCCTCCTGTGACCAGGGAGGCAGGATGGGTAAGCGTGCTGCTCACAGGTTTGGGTGGGCAGAACTGGGTTCAAACCCTGACTGCTGGAGTTGTAGCTGCGAGGTCTGAGGCCACTCACAGCAAGTCCCCTTACCTGGAAACACAATGTACCTATGAAAGTACCACCTAAAAGGGGAAGCACACTCCTTTGCCCACACAGTGAAGCCCCAGTCTGCATCAGCAGCACCTGGTCACCCAAGCAAGGAGGGGGCACCTACATGGGCTCTCTCTCGGCATGGGCAGCATGTGGACCAGCTGGCCTCACGTCGCTGCGTCCGTGTACAACACTGTGCTTCCCACAAACGTCCACAGTCTCGACCAGAGACACATTTCTGAAGGGCGGAGGGAAAGCGAGGGCGGATGCTGAGAAACAAACGCAGGTGGGCCACCACGCGGGGGCCCAGCTGCCGCAGGTCACCACCTAAGGAAAGCTGTGTGCCCGCCATTTTTAATCTCAGGCCGCTCAGCCCCAGAGCCGGAAAAGGGGGGCAAAGGACAAGGTGCCATCTGAAGTTTAAGGTCTCGGCCCGCGCCCCAACCCCTAAGCTTTCACCCTCCAGCCAGCCAGCAGAGCCTCGTAGGTGCCTCACCAAGGGCGCTTGCGCCAGGGGGGCCCTTCGTGGCGGAAGGGGCAGTGCCGGCGGCAGGGCATGGCGTCCTTCCGGTTCCGGTTCCGTGCTGAGGCTGCTGGGAAGAGGCCGACTTACGCGGCTGTGCCTCCCCTGGGTCCCTCAGCGGCGGCGTGAGGAGGGATAGGCGACAGGCCTCAGTCAGCGCCTGGGTCCTCGTCACAGCTAGGACACTTTCTGAGCCTTGAGCCTCAGTTTCTCGTTTGTCGAGCCAGACGGAAGGGGTGGGCACATATTGGCGACCAGCAGCCCGGCACAGCTGCAGCAGGCTTCCGGGCAGGCGGGCGGCAGGAGCTGAGCATGGCGGCGGGGGACCTGGTTTCCTCGGGGGGCCGCCGGGCCGCCGCCCACACCGACACCCCGCCCTGTCTCCTCCCCGGCGAGGCACCGTGGCCGTCTTCGGACAGTTCTCAGGGCCCTGCAAGGGCTCTGCCGTGCCGCCCTCACCTGCAACGGGCTTTAGCACAGCTCCGCCAGCTGGCTTGAGCCCACGGAAGACGCCGTTTCTTCCCGTGGACGAAGTCCCATTTCCTCCACGGTAAGGACATGGGCTATAAATGAGCCCACACATCGCTGTCATAGCCGGGTGGGGGCGGGGGGGGTGCAGCAGGAGAGAGGGCCAGTTGAGGAAAAACTGTTCTCCAGGAAGTGAGTGACATCTGAGCTGAGACTGCGAGGGTGAGAGACCAAGTAAATGGTGCAGAAGACGGAAGAAATCATTTCAGGCAGAGAGAACTGCGTGTGCACGGCCCTAGGGTGGGGCAGGTGATGCCGAGCCAGCGGAGCAGAAAAGGAGGCCAGCGTGGCTGGAAGGGAGAAAGGGATGTAGAGATGGGGGATGAGGTGGGGTGAGGGTGATGGGCAGGGCCGGAGCAGGCACAGCCTGGCAGGTCGAGCCTGGGGGTTGAGTTTTTATTCTGAGAGCAGTGGGAGCCAAGGAGAGGTTTTGAGCAAAAGAGAAACAGGATGAATCCGCCACCCTAACAGAGTCCTCTGACTGCAGTGACCACTGCCTGCCCCCACCCACGCCCAGGGGGATCCCCTTTTACACTTGGTTGTAGCTGGGAAGCATTCAGGTTTTGGGGAAGACCCAAGGCTCTGAGGGCCAGGGAGGGCAAACATCTTAGGGGCTATGAATCATAGACGTCTGACCCTAACAGCCAAGTTCCACTTCTATGGTAGCAAAATCCACATTTCTGTCTCCCATGGTGCCCGAGGAAGATAGCTGTGCAGGCCTGCCTGCACCGGGCTTTGCCAGTTCCTAGCCAGGTGACCTTGACCCGGTGACCTAGTCGTCTTAGGCTTCAGGCCCTTCGTGGAGAAAATAGGGAACAAAGTACAAAATGTCCACCTCGCTAAAGGTTGTAAGAGTCAAAATGGGGTCAGCAGTCGTGGAAAAACCCATGGATATCAAGTATAAACTCTTAACAAGTATGAAAAACAACCATTTGAAGGTATTGGAGAGTGACAAGTAGTAAGGAATCAAAGAGGAGGGAAGCGTATAGGAGAGACCCACATTTACATGATTTCTTTCCTGAAAATGCTGACTAGTCCTTAGCACTGGGTAGCTAGTTTGCCGACAGAAAGCCACGTCTCATTGGCCTGAGTGTGATAGAACAAAGTGCAGGGGCTGAGCAGACAAAAGTCATGGCAATGGGGGTGGGAGAGGATGTTCTGCAGGGAGAGAAGCCGTCTGTTTAAAAATCACTCAAAGCTCTGTCTGACCTCCATTTCCAGCCATGATGGTGCGGAGGGACCCTACTGGATTTACCCTATTGGCTTAAACAAGTAAAAAACCAGGCAAATATATAGAAAGCAACAGTTTCCAGACACCGGAAAACAGGCAGCACAAGAGAGTTGTCCTTGAGAGAAAGGAAGCAAATGCAGGGCACCCCCCAAGTGTGAGAGCTGACTGCCTGGAGAGATTTCCAGGCTGCAGTGTAGGAAGGAGGGAGCCACTCAGAGCCCAGTGGTCTTCCTGAGCTGAGTTGAGGATTCAGGAAGCCCCAGGCAGCTGGGGTTTGCAGGACAGAAAACAAGAACCAGGAGAGCTGCTTGGAGAGAAAGAAATCTAGGCAGTGGGGTCACTGAGTCTTCAGCTGAGGCCCGCTGAGAACATGAACGTGAGCAAATTACCCCTGCTAGGAAAGCCCTGCCCGCAGAGAGGAGGGTACAGTGAGCACAGGATGGGCTCTGTTCCCATAAGCAGGGGAGCAGAAAGACTTTATGGGTGGGGCCACCTTATTTACATACCACCACCCAGCTCCACACCAGCCTCTGAACAGGAAGTGCCCTGGGCATGTGGAAACAGCTCAGCCACACAGCTTGGAAGGCTGAATTGACAGAAACTGCTGCCCATGGAAGGAGAGAAAGAATTTGTAGTGTAACCCTAACCTGTTAGACTGCTAAAACAGAAGGAGGAGGACGAGGGAAGAGGAGGGGGAGGAGGAAAGGGAAAAAGGAGAAAATCAACATTCTCCATAGCATTTTAAAATAAGATCCAGTCTCCTCACAAAACAAAATCAATGACAATGTCTAGGATAAAAATCCAACATTACTTGGCATACCAAGAACCAGGAAAATCTGACCAAATGTCTAGGAAAAGGCAATCGGAAGATGACAGCCTGGAGATGACCACCATGCTGGAAGTATCAAACACCTAAAAAAGCAGCTCTTCTAGTTATCCTTCATGAGGTAAAGCTGAGCAATCTTGAAAAGTTTTGGCAAAGAAACACAAACTATAATAGTCATTAAATGAGTTGTAATATCCTGGATTGAATCTTAGTGGAAAAAAAAGACATTAGTGTATAAACCAGTGAGGTTGGAATAAAGTCTGGAGTTGAATTAATAGTACTGTATCAGTGTCGGCATCTTAGTTTTGACAAATGTACCATGGTATGTGATAATGTAAGACGTTAACATTAAGGAAAACTGGGTGAAGGGTATTTGAAAACACTTTATTATCTTTGCAACCTTCCTGTAACTGTAAAATTTTATAAAAGAAAAAGTTTATTTAAAAAATTTAGAACCAAGAAAGAAAATATCTGATAGAAAAATTTCATTGGGTGATGATGAAGGAAAGTGTCAATAAACTTGAAAATAGATCGATAGAAATGATCTAATCTGGAGAATTTAGAGAACAGGATTTTAAAAAGGAGCACTTCAGAGACTTGTTAGACATTATCAAAAGGTCTGCTGCTCTTATCATTGACATCCCTAGGAGAAGAGGAAGCGATTGGTGCAGAAAAGAATTTAACCACTTTATTGAGGTATGATTGACATACAGAAAAGCTCTAGATATTTAATGCATTCAATTATGGAGTTACAATCTATGAGTTATAGTAAATTGTAGATAGTTGGTGCGTTTGGAGCTAAGTGTACATTCATACCACTGCCATCACTATCAGTGCCATAACCTTACTCATCACCGCCAAAAGTTTCTGCCCCCCCTTTGTTGTTTTTGTTTTCTTTTTGTGGTAAGAGCACTTAATCTAAGATCCATTCTCTTAGCAAGCTTTTTGAAAGTATGCAATACCATATTGTTAATTATAGGCCTTAGGTTTTATAGATCTCCAGAACTTACTTATTTTTAACAGCCCAAGCATTTGTAATTTCCACCAGAATCCAAAACAATTTTTTGAAAGAGTTATGGCTAAGCCTTTCCAAATATATCAAAAGACATAAATTTACAGGTTCAGGAGACATAGAGAACTCCAAACAGGATAAACTCAAGAAAACCACACCCAGACACATCAGAATCAAATTACTGAAAACCAAAGATAAAGAAGAATATTGAAAGCAGCCAGAGAAAAATTATGCCTTACTTGAAGGAGAACAATGACTGAAGATTTTTCATCAGAAACAATGGTAATCAAAAGGCGGGGAAACAAAACAACATCTTCAGAAATATGCAATGAACTGTCAACTCAGAATTCTAAATACAGCAACAATATTTTTCAAGAATGAAGGCAAAATAAAGATATACTCAGAAGAAAAAATTAAAATGACTCATCACCAGCAGAACTGCTGTAAAAGAAATATGAACAAATGTTCTCCAGACAAAGGGAAAATGATACCAGAATAAACTCAGACCATCAGAAATAAAGGAGGAACAACAGAAAAGGTAAATACCTGGGCAAAAATAACAGTATTTTTAATGTACTTTAAAATATGTATAATTTTAAAAAGCAAGCATGACATCATCAGATTTGATCTATGTAGATGTAATACATATGGAAACGTTAATAGAAGGGCACGTAGAGAAGATAAAGATGATTATATGATTATAAGGCTTCTATTTTTACATGCAGTGGTAAAATATTGATTTAAAATAGATAGTGAAAAGTTTGGTTTGTATATCCCTAACAACTAAAAAGTAACAGAGATACAGCCAAAAAGCCAATAGACAAAGTAAATAGAATGCTAAAAAAAAGTTCAAACAATTCAAAAGAAGGCAAAAAACGGAAAAGAGAAAAAAATGAGAGTGATAGGAAAATGATAAAATGGTAGACCTAAATTCAACTATAGCAGTACTAAATTGCAATAAATCTGAATGGTCTAAACATAGCAATTAAAAACAAATATTACCACATTAGATGTGGAAAAAAAAAGAGCGGACCCAATTAGATGCTGTCTGTAAGAAATGCACCCTAAATAAAATTGTATAGGGACCAATGAACTGGCCCTCAGAACAAATCCAGCCTATGACCTGTTTTAAAGGATGTTTTTCTGTATTTTTCTAGGGGTTATGAAGGAGAGGAGACAGCATATGTGGTCACAAAATCTAAAATATTTAACTTACTGGCCTTTTACAAAAATGTTTGTTGTCTCCTCATATTGGTGGATTAAAGTTAAAAGAATTGAAAAAGATATATCAAGTTAACACTAATGAAAGTAAGGTAGAAGTGGTTATGTTAATATCAGACAAAGAAGACTTCAGAACAAAAAATGACCAAGTATAAATTGGGACATTCCATAATGGTAAAAGCATCAGTTCACCAAAAAGACAATAATCCTGAACACGGATGCCCCCAGTGATGGAGTACCAAATGACACAAGACAAAACCTGATTGAATTAAAAGAAATAGACAAATCCATAGTTACATTTGGGGACATCATCACTTCTTTCTCAATCAACAGAATAAGAAGAAGACAAAAAATCAGTAAGGTTGTGGAAGACTTGAACAACACTGTCAACTTGACCTAGTTAATATTTATTGACCACTCCAGCCAACAGTAACAAAATACTTATTCAAGTGCAAAGGGAACATTCACCAAAATAAATCATATTCTGGGATGTTGAAAATTAAAACCTTAAAGGAATTAAAATTATAAAAGGGATATTCTCTGACCATAATGGACTTAAAATAGAAATCAATAACAGAAAGGTGGAAAATCCTCAAATATTTGGAAATTAACACATTTCTAATCTATGGAACAAAGTATCAAATAAAGAATCTAACATTCCACTTCAGAAACTAAAAAAAGAAAAACTCAAAGAAAGCAGGAGAAATAGGTAAGGACAGAAGATAAGTGTACTTGAAAACAAAGAGAAAATAGGTGAACCAAAAGTTAGTTATTTGAAAAGATCAATATATTTGATAGCTCTTCAGGCAGACTGACCAAACTAAAAAGAAGACAAAGATTATAAATGGCAAAAATGAAAGCTGGAGGCCCTCATTAGGTAGCTCAGTTGGTTAGAGCATCATCCTGGTACCTCAAGGTTGTAGGTTCAATCCCTGGTCTGGACACATACCAGAAGCAACCAGTGAATCTCTCACTTTCCCTCCCACCCTTCCCTTCTTCCCTGTGTTCCTTCTTCCTCTTTCTAAAATCAGTCAATACAATCTTAAAAAGATTTTATTTATTTTTAAAGAGAGGGGAAGGGAGGGAGAAAGAGAGGGAGAGAAACATCAGTGTATTGTTGCCTCTCACGTGGCCCCCACTGGGGACCTGGCCTGCAACCCAGGTATGTGCCCTGACTGGAAATTGAACCAACAACCCTTTGGTTCACAGCCCACACTCAATCCACTGAGCTACACCAGCCAGGCTAAAGTTTTTTTAAAAAGAAATGAAAAATGGGATATCACTACAGATGCTACAGGTATTAAGAGGAAAATAAAGGTAATCTATGTGACAAATTCAACGATTTAGATAAAGTTACAGATTAATTGAAAATATATGAAACAGCAAAACTGAAGAAGAGAGCAATAATCTGAATATACTATCAAAATTGAACTCTTTTTTTAAAAAAACTTCCAACAAGGAAAACTCTAGGCCCAAATTATTTTAAAGGCAAGTTCTGCCAAATGTTTAATGAGGTAATGATGCCAATTCTACCCAAACACTTCCAGAAATAGAAAAGATGAGAACACTTTATAATTCATTTTATGAGGTCAACATTACCCAAATATCAAATCCAAAGCCATTAGAAGAAAAGTAATAATCAGTATACCTCATGAATATAAATGCAAAACTCCTCAACCAAGTATTAGTAAATCGAATCCAGCAAAGTAAAGGTAAGATATCTTTACCAAATGGGGTTTATCCGGGGAATACAAGACAGGGTGAAAATTAAAAAACAAATCAATGTCATTCATCATTTTGACAGACTAAGGAAGAAAAATCATATTTCAATAGATGAGGGGAAAGTACTTTACAAATTCAACATCTATTTATGATAAAACTTTTCAGCCAACCATGAACAGAGGTTGCTTCCTTAATCTTGTAAGTGGCACCTATTTTTTAAAAAAACGACAGCTAACATCATACTCAATGGTAAGAGACTGAAAGATTTTCCCCTAAGATCAGTAACAAGGTAGAGATATCTACTCACTACTTCCATTCAACATCTTACTGGAATTCCTAACAAATGTAATACAGCAAGAAAAAGAAATAGTATTGGCAGGGAGGAAATAAAATTATCCTTATTCACAGATGGCATGGTTGTCTACATAGGAAATTCCAAGATCCACTGGAATCTATAAAAAGTCACTAGAATATGAAATTATTTTAGTAAGGGAATAGGATACAAGGTCAGTATTGTATTTATATTAGCAATGAATATTTGGTATGTAAACTTAAATCAGTTCCACATCCATGTTCATAGATAGCAGCATTATTCACAGTAGCCAAAGGTGAAAGCTACTCAAGTGTCCATCAGATAGATGAATGGATAAATAACATTGTACTCGGTGATAAAAGACTGCAAGATTTTCCTTAAGATCAAGAACAAGGCAAGGATGCCGAATTTGCCATTTCTATTCAACATAGTACTGGCAGTTCTAGCCAGAGTAGTTAGTCGTGAAAAGAAATAAAATGCGTGCAAATTGGAAATGAAGAAGTAAAATTATCTCTGTTCACAGATGATACAATCTTATATGTAGACAATTCTAAAGATTCCACAAAACAATTGTTAGAACTAATAAATGAATTTAGTGAAGTAGGATACAAAGTCAACACACAAAATTCAGCTGCATTTTTAAACACTAACAATAGACAATCCAAAAATAAAATTAAGAAAACAACTTCCTTTACAATCTCATCAAAAATAATAAAACATTTAGGAATTAATCAAGGAGAGAAAAGTCTATGCATATATAATCAAAACTACAAAATATTACTGAAAAAAATTAAAGATGATATAAATGGAAACACACCCCATGCTCAGAGATTGGAAGACAATATTGTTAAGGCGTCGGTGCTACCCAAAGCAATATAAGTAGTCAATGGAATCCCTCTCAAAACACCATTGACATTTTTTGCAGAAATAGAAAAACCCATTCTAAAAGTTACGTGGAATCTCTACTGACTCTGAATAGCCAAAACAATCTTGAAAAAGGAGGACATAGCCAGAAGACTGATACTTCTGATTTCAAAACTTACTATAAAACTGTAGTAATCAAAACAGTGTAGTACTAGTATAAAGAGAAACATACAGGTCAATGGAATAGAGTAGAGAACCTATAAATAAACTCTTGCATGTATGGTCAAATGATTTTTTTTTAAGATTTTATTTATTTTAGAGAGAGGGGAAAGGAGGGAGACAGAGAGAGAGAGAAACAGCAATGTATGGTTGCCTCTCACATGGCCCTCACTGGGGACCAGGCCCGCAACCCAGGCATGTGCCCCGACTGGGAATCGAACCGGGACCCTCTGGTTCCCAGCCCGCGCTCAATCCACTGAGCTACACCAGCCAGGGCTGGTCAAATGATTTTTGACAAGGGTATCAAGACTATTCAGTGGGGAAAGGATGGTCTTTTCAACAAATGATGCTGGGAACACTAAATATCCACATGCAAAATAATGCTATTGGGCCCTCATCTAATACCACATGCAAAAATTAACTCAAAATGTATCAAAGATCTAAATGTAACACCTTAAATTCCCAGAAGAAAACATAGAGCAAAGCTTTATGACTTTGGATTTAACAATTGTTTCTTGGATGTGACACCAAAGACAATAAAAGAAAAAACATTTCATGAACATTTAAAAAATTTGTTCAGCAAAAAACAGTATCCATAGTGTAAAAGGGAACCCATCAAATGGGAGAACATATTGGCAAATCATATACCTGATCATTAGTATCTAGAATATATAAAGAACTAAAATGCAACAACAACAAAACAACATGATTCAAAAATAGGCAAAGACGATGTACAAATGACCAATAAGCACATGAAAAGATGCTCAACATCACCAGTCATTTGGGAAATGCAAGTCAGAACTACGAGATACTACCTAACATCCATTAAGATGGCCACTGTAAAACAACAACAAGCTCAGAAAGTAAAATGGCTAGTATAAAGTGAAGAAATCAGACCTCTCGTGGACTGTTGGTGGGAATGGAAAATGGCACAGCCTCTGTGGAAACAGTGTGGTGGTTTCTAAAGCAAATTAAAAATAGAATTGCCATATGATCCAGCAATTCCATTTCCAGTATATACCAGAAAGAACTGAGAATGGTGTCTCAAAGAGACATTAGAATACCCAGTTCATAGCAGTGTTATTGACAAAACATGGAAGTCATCCTGGTGTCCATCAATAGATAACAAGGTAAGCAAAATGTGGTGTATACATACAATGGAATGTCATTCAGCTTTAAATAGGAAGGAGATTCTAACACATGCTGCAACATGGGTGAATCTCGAGGATATCGTACTAAGTTAAGCTAGTCACAGACAAATACCATATGGTTCCACTTATATATGAGGTGCTTAGAGTGGTCAAATTCATAGAGACAGAGAGTAGAATGGTGGGTGCCAGGTACTGGCGGAAAGGGGAAAATGGGGAGTTAGTGTTTAATGGGGACAGTTTCAGTTTTACAAGATTTTCTGGAGGTGGATGGTACTGGTAGTAGCACATTATGAATGTAATACCACTGAACTGTACACTTAAAAATGATACTATGGTGAATTTTATGTTTATTTACCACAATAAAAAATTGGGGAAAGAATGCATCCTCGGAATAAACATGAAAAGCAAAGTGTAAAGATGCATATTTAAGAGGTAACAAGGAATTAAAATGGAATATTAAAAATATTAAAACATTTCTGTTAACTGAAGAGAAGGCAGAAAACAGACTAGCAAAAAAAAAAAACCAACACACATTGAGCCCTGCCTGGTGTAGCTCAGTGGATTGAGCATGGGCTGGGAACCAGAGGGTCCCAGTTTGATTCCCAGTCAGGGCACATGCCTGGGTTGCAGGCCGGGTCCCCAGTGAGGGCCATGTGAGAGGCAACCATACATTGCTGTTTCTCTCCCTCTCTTTCTCCCTCCCTTCCCCTCTCTCTAAAAATAAATAAATAAATAAATAAATAAATAATCTTTTTTAAAAAATACATTGAAAACAAATAGCAAATCATGGCTTAAACACTCCCAATTAAAAGATATTCATTCATTTAGATTTAAAAATACAGGATACAACTACATGTAATCTATTTGTTTCTGTAAGAAGCAGTCAGAACATAAAGACACAGGTTAAAAGTAAAAAGGTAGAAACTGTTTACTAGGCAAACAGTAAGCACAATGAGGTTGATATGGTTACATTAATATCACACAATGAAGACTACAAGAAAATAAATTATTAAAAATAAATTGAAAAAAAAAACAAGAAGAAAGTAAGTATTAAACCTGAGATTAAAAGGAACATTTCATACTGATGAAAACATTTCACAATCCATCAGGAAAACATAACAACCATAAATGTATATGCATCTACTACCAAAGTTTCAGGTACCTGAAGTATAAACTTGAAAGAACCAAAAGGATAGAAAAATCCAAAATCATAGATGGATTTTACACTTCCTCTCTGAAATTAGTGGTAAAACTAGACAAAAAACAAACATTTAATGATCTCTCTATATTGACACTTATAGAACACCATACCCAGCACCTATCGAATATACATTCTTTCACATCAGCATGGAATATGCATCAACATATTCCATGAATATGCAAGAACCTATGCTGGGCAATAAAATGTCTCTGAGCCCTGGCTGGTGTAGCTCAGTGGATTGAGCGCGGGCTGGGAACCAAAGGGTCCCGGTTCGATTCCCAGTCAGGGCACATGCCTAGGTTGCAGGCCAGGTCCCCGTGAGGGCCATGTGAGAGGCAACCATACATTGCTGTTTCTCTCCCTCTCTGCCTCCCCCCCTTCCCCTCTCTCAAAAATAAATAAAAATTTAAAAAAAAAATTTAAAAAAAATGTCTCTGTAAATTTCAAAAGATTGAAAACTTGGAGAGGTTTTTCTTTTTTTCTTGTATGAACACAATGGAATTGTATTAGAAATCAATAAAAAAAGACATATAGGAGAACTCCCTAATATCTAGAAATTAAGCAGCATGTTTAAATAACACATGGATCAAAGATGAAATCACAAAGAAAATTTTAAAATACAACTGAATGAAAATTTGACATAAAATTTGTCAGATGCTGTTAAAGCAGTGCTTAGATATTCATAGATTTTAATTTATATTGGAAAAGAGAAAGGTTGAAAATTAATGGTATAAATACCATTTAAGAAGCTAGAAAAAGAAAAGCAAAGTAAGCCCAAGTAAGAGAATAAAGGAAATAATAAAGATAAAAGCAGGAACTGGTGAAATAAAGAACAAGCAGCAGATAAGACAGTGATCCCTGAAGCCATACTCTGTGCCCCTTGCATTAGGCGGTCTTTCCACTCTGAGTCACGGGAGTGCAGATTATTCCTGGCCTTGTCTGAACTCTAGGAGTTAATCTTTCTGTTGCTTTCCGCTGTTCTTTTCCTACCATCTCGATAGTTTTCTCACACACATGTCATGATCAACACTCAGCTACAGACTCAAGGGGAACGCTCTGCAAATGTTTAATGTTTTCTCTGTGTTAAGCTTTCTCTTCCTCCCTACCCTGACTTGCAAATTCTTACCACTTTGGTCTCCCTGAACCCCCAACTCTGCTCAACTCATGGAGACCACTGGACTGTGTTTGCATTCCCTCTCCAAGAAAGGGAGGAAGGGAGGGAGAGAGTGAGGGAGGGGAAGGAAGGAGAAATAAAAAACAGTACATATAAAGCATATAAAAAGATCATTTAAATTCAACAACATCAATTATTGCATGAAATGCAAATAATCTAGATGTATCAGTTGAAGAGATTGGAAATAAAAATCATACCCAACTCTTTGCTGCCTAATAGGAAACACTTTAAAACTAATAAGTAAAATATTGGAAAAGACACAGTACTAACACTAACCAAAAGAAAACTGGAGCTGCTGTATTAAACAAGACAAGGTAGATTAAGAGCAGCAAGGAATATTACATGGATCAAGAAGACTATTTCTTAATGATAAAAGGGATGATTCGTCAATGCACCAAGTAATAGCACTTCAAAATACATGAAAGCAAACACTGACAGATTTCAAAGGAGGAAGAGACAAATCCAGAGTTAATTGCAGGTTTCAACACCCTACGCTTAATAGTTGACAAAATAAGTAGACGGGAAGTCAGTAAAGATACAAAAGACATGCACAACCCTATCAATGATACAGTAGAATACATATTCTCGGGGGCACATTAAACATTTATCAAGATCGGTCATATTGTGGGCCCTAAAATAATTATTTTTTTTAAGATTTTATTTATTTTTATTTTTAGAGGAGAAGGGAGGGAGAAAGAGCAATGTATGGTTGCGTCTCACACGGCCCTCACTGGGGACCTGGCCTGCAACCCAGGCATGTGCCCCGACTGGGAATCGAACTGGGACCTTTTGGTTCCCAGCCTGCACTCAATCCACTGAGCTACACCAGCCAGGCTAAAATAATTCTTAATAAATTTAAAAGCACTGAAATTACACAAGTAATATTCTCTGACCACAATGGAATTAAATTAGAAATCAGCATCAAAATATCTGGAAAATCATAAATATTTGAAACTAAAAACCATGCTTTTAAATCTGTGATTAAAGAAGAAATAACAATAGAAATTATAAAATATTTGAACTGAATAAAAATTCAACATTACTTAAAATTTGTGAGATACAGCTGATGTTTAGAGGGAAATTTTAAGCATTAGGTGCTTATATTAGAAAAGTAGGAAAAAACTTGAATGACCTAAACTTATACCTTAAAAGACAACTAAAAAAAGAAAGGTAAGTTAAACCCAAAGTAGAAGAGAAAACTGAAAAACAATATAGGAAATAATAAAAACAAAAGCTCATTTATAGAGAATATCAATGAAATTTATAAACTTATGGTCAAATCGATCAGGAGATAAAATGTAGAAGACATAAATTACTAATATAGAATTAGAGATGTCATTAAAGGTCCTGTAGAGGTGGAAAGGATATTATATGAATATTGTGAACAGTGTTTTGTCAATAAATTCAGTAACTGAGATAAAATGGGAAAATTCCTTAAAAGACACAATCCACAACAACTCATCCAAGATGAAATATATAATCTGAGTAGCCATATAACTATTAAAGAAATTGAATCTGAACTTTAAAAACTTCTCACAAAGACAACTGCAGTTCCAAATGGCTGTGCTGGTAACATTTAAGAAAGATAATATCAATTCCATGCAAACTCTTCCAGAAAATAGAAGAGGAGAGTGTACTTCAAAACATTTTATGAAGCCAGCATTATTAAGACCAAAACCAGACAAATGCATTACAAGAACAAAACTACAAAACAATAACCTTCATAAGCATAGATATATATTGCCATTACATGTCTAAGTGTATATGTAATACCTCATGATGACATGGGGTTTATACTGGGTACAAATTCAGTCTGTTTTAATGTTAGAAAATAAATGAGTATAGTTAATATCTACAGACCATACAAGAAAAGCACATGATCATCTCAACAGGTACAGGAGAAGCATTTGATAAAATTTAATATCCATCCACAGTAAAGGCCTCAGCAATCTAGGAATAGAAAGGAACTTTCTTAACCCAGTAATGAGCAACTACAAAAATCTTCAGCTAACAACATAATTTATGGTCAAGGATTCCCATAAAGATTAAGAACAAGGCAAGCATGTCTAATCTTACCATTCATTAAGCATAGCCTTGGAAGTTCTAGCTACTGTAATAAGGCAAGAAAAGTGAAAGTCATACAGATTGAAGAAAATGAAATAAAATTGTCTGTTTGCAGAAGTCATGATTATCTATGTATAAAACCCCAAGGCATCTATCTACAAAAGCAAAAATAACTGTTAATAAATGAGTTTAGCAAGGTTGCAAGAAACGAGATTGGTGTGCAAAAATCAATCGTGTATGTGCTAACAATGGATCTGTGGAAACCAAAACTTAATTCATAATGCCGGACTTCTGGTTTTCAATCTGGCATGTATACACCTAGAAGTTGCCACTGTGTCCTATAAACAAATGCAAAGATAAACTGAAAAATCAGCAAGTCTTCTTAGATCTTTCAGAAAACAGGTCATGGCAATCCATGATCCCCCAAATTAAAGAGCCCAACACACAAATACAGAGAATCACAGCTTATGGAGCAGAAACCCATAAGCACAGACCTCTGTGAGAACCAATGTCAAGGTTAGGGGGAAACCATGGTAATTGTGGGGGAAACCATTGTGGAAGGCCGTAGAGACGAAAACTCCACCAGGACCCCTATGCTTTTGTGAATTTTATCTTCGGAGGTGGATCAGGTCCTCACAATGGATATCAGAGAAAAATCCCCAGGCACTCTTGGCAAGGGAGAGGAAAAGGAATCATTTTGAAGTAAGACAGAGCATTCCATTCTCAGCAAGACGTGCCCTCTGCAGATACTAGTTGACCAGAGCCTGACTGGCCTGGAGGAAGGCAAATACCCAACTCTGGCCCACAATAGCTTTCCTTTCCCACCTAAGGAGTAGGGGGAAATGAGAAGCATGTGTGAATTTCGCTAAAGATATGATCCATGAAAAAGAGGAACTGACAAGCTGTATTTCATTAAAATTAAGTTTTTCTCTGTGAAAACCACTGTATGAGAATGAAGAGACAAGCCACAGACGGGGAGAAAATATATGCAAAGGCCATATTTGATAAAGGATTGTTCTCTAAAATATCCAAGGAACTCTTAAAACTTAATAAGAAAACTAACAACTTGATTAAAAAATGGGCCAAAGACATAAACAGACACCTCTCCAAAGATACACAGATGGCAAATAAGCATATGAGAAGATGTTCCACAACATATGTCATCAAGGAAATGCAAATTAAAACAATGAGATACCACTCCACACCTAGTAGAATGGCCCAAATCCAGAGCACTGAGAACACTGATGGCTGATGAGGATGTGGAGCAGCAGAAACACCCATTCATTGCTGGTGGCAATGCAAAATGATGTAGCCACTTTGGAAGACAGTTTGGTAGTTTCTTAACAAAACTAAAGATACTCTTACCATACAATCCAGCTAGATTACTTATGCATTGATAGTGGGAATATAAAGTGGTATAGCCAATCTGGAAAATAATTTGGCAGCTTCTTAATGAAACTAAGCATGCAATGTGAATAAGCAGTTGCGCTCTGGAGCATTTATTTAGAGAAAAGGAAAATTACATGTTGCAAAAACCTATATGCAAATGTTCATAGCAGCTTTATTTGTAATAGACAAAAAGGAGACAATTCAGATGAACTTCACTGGGTGAATAGTTAAACGAACTGAAGTATATCCGTACCATGAAATACTACTCAGTGGCCCTAAGACAGAACAACTACTGATATGTGCAACAACTTGGATGGATTGTGAGGGAATTATGCTGAATGGACTGCATCAAAATCAAAAAGCTTTGTTTTTCAAAAGACACTTAAGAAAAGACAAAGGCAAGCCACAACCTGGGAGAAGATATTTGCAAAACACTTATATTGACAAAGGACTCTTATCCAAAACATATAAAGGCTCTTATAACTCTTTAATAAGAAGACAAACAACCAATTTAAAAATGGCTTCAAGATTTGAAGAGGCACTTCACTAAAGAAGCTATATAGATGGCAGATAAACACACGAAAGGATGTTTAACATCATTTGTCAGTCACTGCAAACTAAAACCTAATATGGTAAAATTAAAACTATAATATAATTTAAAAACTATCATAGATTTTTCAGCCATTAGAATATCTAAAATTTTTAAACTGACCACAGAACGTTGGAGAAGACATGGAACAACTGGAATTCTCATACACTGCTGATGAGAATTTAAAATTGTACAATTACTTTGGGAAACAATTTGATAATTTCTTAAAAAGTTAAACAAAAACCTACCATCCAGTCCAATCATTCCCCTTCTAGGTGGAGAAGCAAAGGCATACACAGCCTTATGCGTGAATGTTTGTATTCGTTTTATTGACTAGGGCAAAAACAGGAAATGGCACCAGTGTCCATCACTAAGTGAATGAAGAAATAAATTTCAATGTTGCTTTAGGATCTAATATTGTGCAGCCATTAAAAAAAAGAACAGACTTATGATACATGCAATTATATGGATGAATGAATCTTAAGTCACTGTGCTGAACAAAAGAAGCCAGTTCAGATAATATCATATACTATACATTTATCTATAAACTTCTAGAAAATGCAAACTAATCTGCAGTTACAGAGAGCGAATCACTGGTTGCGTGGAAATGGAGGTGGAGGGAGAGAGGAATTACAGTGAGGCATAAATAAACTTTTGGATGATGGAAATATTTATTATCTCTTGATTATGGTGATGTTTTCATGAATGTGTACGTCAGCACTTATCAAATTGTATACCTTAAATATGTGCAGTTTATTATATGTCAGTTATACCTTAATTAATCTCTTTTAAAATCCCTAGCAGAACTGATCAAGAAAAAAGGGAGTGAGGACTAACAAATTACCAGTATCAGAAATTAAAGAGAAAATATCATTATAGATTCAACAGACATAAAATAAAATAAAGGAATATTTTGAGGGACTCTCTGCTAGTGAGTTCAACTAATATGAGATGGACCAATTCCTTGAAAGGCAAATTACTGAAACTGATACAGCTTGAAATAGACACTCTGAATGGTACAATATCTATTAACGAAATTGAATTTGTTATTGAATTCTTCCCACAAAGAAATTCCTGGTCCAGAGTTCTTTACTGTTGAGTACTATCAAACACACAAGGAAGAAATAATACAACTCTTACACAGACTGTTTCAGAAAACTGAGAGGTAAATATTTCTAAGATAATTTTAGGAACTCTGCCTAATCCTAATACCAAAACCTGAGAGACGTTATAAGAAAACTGCAGACCAAAATTCCTCATGAAACTGATGCAGAAAGCTCTAACGTAATAGCAAATCAAATCCAGTGATATGTATAATGATAATGCATCATAATTAGAGTTTTTCCAAGAAATGCAAAGATAAAACATTTAAAAATCAACTAATATAATTTACCACTTTAAATAAATGGGTAAAACCATATGATCATTTCAAATGATGCAGGAAAAGTATCTGATAGAATTTAGTGCCATTCATGACCAAAACTCAGTGACCTCGGACAAGAAGAGAACTTTTCAATCTGATAGGGGACATACATGAAAATTCTAGTTAACATCATATTTGTTGCTGAAACCTTGAAGGCTTTTCTCCTAAGACTGAGGACAAGGCAAAAATATTTGCTCTCATCATTCCTGTTCAATACTGTACTGAAATTCCTATCTAGTGTAATAAGGTAAGGAAGATAAATGTTGTAGAGATTGGAAAGAAAAAACAAGCCTCCCTATACTTGTGGGTGCCATGATTAGTCATATGAAAAGTTTTAAAGAATATGCAAAAATACTTTTAATAAGGTCATAGGATACAAACTCAATATGTAAACTCAATTTTTTCCAGCAGCAAATAGTTGGAAATGTACACTTAAAACACTTCCATTGATAATAGCATCAAAAAATATAAAACACTTAATAATAACTTTAAAGGTATGAAAGACCCATGTATTAAAAAATAGAAAACAATGCTAAACAAAATTAAAGATCTAAATGGGTGACAGATGAACTTTGTGCATGGGCTTGAGATTCACTGTTGTTGGATGAGAATTCTCTCCAGATTGAACTGTGGTTGTTTATAGTTCCAACACAATTCCAAACCAAAAATCAACAAGATTTTTTTTGTAGAATTGACATGTTGTTTCTAAAATCTCAGTGAGAATGCAAAGGACCTAGAATAGCCAAAACAATCTTGAAAATAAACAAGCAAGTTGAAGGACTCATACTTTCTGATTTCAAAATGTATCAATAGCAACAGTAATCAAGATGGGGTGGTATTGATGGAATCATAGAGGAATAGATCAATCAATTATAATGGAGAATCCAGAGATGGATTTGTATATATCCAGCCAATTGATTTTTTACAAGGTGTCAAGACAATGGCACCTTCAATGAGAAAGAAACATTTTTTCAGCAAATATTTTCTAGAGGGTTAGGAAAATGTGTCCAAAAAATGTTTTAATCTCTTATTTCACATCACACACAAAAATGAGAGATAGATCATAGACCTAAACATGACAGCTAGAACTTATAAAGATTCTAGCAGAATACATACAAGAATATTTTCAGAATTTGAGGTAAAGATTTTTTAAAGAGGATATAAAAAGCACTAACCATGAAAAGAAATATTAACAAATTGGACTTCAAGAATAAAAACTTCTGCTCATTAAAAGTCAACAGACGCCCTGGCTGGTGTAGCTCAGTGGATTGAGCGGGGGCTGGGAACCAGAGGGTCCCGGTTCTATTCCCAGTCAGGGCACATGCCTGGGTTGCGGTCCAGGTCCCCAGTGAGGGCCACGTGAGAGGCAACCATACATTGCTGTTTCTCTTCCTCTCTTTCTCCTCTCTCTAAACAATAAATAAATAAAATCTTTAAAAAGTCAACAGAATATAAAAATGCAAGTCACAGATTGGGAGAATATATTTGTAATACATATATCTGACAAAGGACTTATATCCAGAATATTTAAAGAATTCTTAGAATTCAACAACAACAACAAAAACCAGAACAAAAGTTAAATAGGCACTCACAAAAGAAGACATACAAGTGGACAGGAAACACATGTAGCGTTAGCACTGCTAGTCACGGGGAACACGATACAAGCGCAGTGAGATACCATTCCCACCCGTCAGAATGGTCAGAGCTCAAAAGGCAGATAACCTCTATTGTTGGTGAAGATGTGGAGTAACTAGAACTCGTACGTTGCTGGTGGGAATGCAAGATGGTACACCCAATTTGGAAACTGTTTCTAAGTTTCTTAAAAAGTTAAACATACAGCTATCCCATTAGGAAACAATTCTAATCCTAGGTGTATACTCAAGAAAAAAGAGAGCCTGCGTCCATAAAAATGGGCTCAACGCAAATGTCTATTAATAGAGGAGTGAGTAAATAAATTTTATGTATTCAGACCATGAGATGCTACTTGGTCTTAAAAAAAAAAAGAACAAACGGCCATTGCGTGCAGTAATAGAGATGAACCTCAGAAGCAGTGGATTGTATAAATGAGTACATTTTCTATGATTACATGTATATAAAGTTCATGAGCAGGGAGGATTGATCTGCAGTGATTGAAATTAGAACAGTGGTTGCAGTGGGTGTGAACTGGAAGGGCTGCGAGAGGACTTTCTGAAACAATAGAAATAGCTGTCTTGATTGGAGTGGTGGTTACATGTGTGTTCGCATTATTCAAAACTCATCAACTTGTACACTTCTCTGTGAATTTACTGTATGTAAATTTAGCCTCAATAAAAATGTTATTATGAATACTTATTGTTCAACCTTTCGCTAACATTATTGTACTTTTATATGCCCCAATTAATATTTCAAATTTGTTCCTCAAAAAACTACAACATAACACAAACTAAACTATAAAATAAAAAGATAGCAAATTAAAAGCCTGTTAACATAAAACCAAAATATTTTGGGGACAAGTAACATACTATTTGTCCCTCAAAGTCCATTTTTAAACCATGTTTTTTCTAATCACATTAAAAATAAAATAGGCCCTGGCCGGGTAGCTCAGTTGGTTAGCATGTCATCCTGATATGCCAAGGTTGTAGGTTCAATCCCCGCTCGGGGGCACATGCAAGAATCAACCAGTGAATCTCAGTATCTCTCTCTCCCTCTCTCCCTCTCTCCCTCCCTGACCCCCAGCCCTTCTTCTCTCTCTAAAAAAAAAACCAAAAAAAAAATGGTATTTGCTTTATTTTGGTATTGTGTCTCACAAAATAAAACAAAGCAAATCACAGTGGCTGATTTAAAAACAAGTTAATCTATGTAGTTAGGAGTCCTATGGCTTCCCTTGGGAGCAGGGTAGGGACTGAGGGGACACAAGGGCAATCCTAAGGGGACGGTGGAGTTCTGAATCTTGATCTGGGTGCTGGTCACACACATTTTCTGTTTGTAGAAATGTATCAAACTTGGTCCTTCTTTCATGTATCCATATATGTATACACACAGTTTCCTCAGTGTTCTCAGTTATACTTTTATAAAATTAAAAATGAAAGCAAATTTAGTCTGAAAGTTAACCATAGTGAAAGATTGGCAAATGATGGATAAATTCAAAATAGAAATTGTTTTTTTGAAAGGGAGAAGAGAACAGAAGAGAGCAAGGAGAAAGAAGGGAAGGAAGGACACATGGACAGTGCCTGTCACCTGCATGGTCCTCACTTAAGGTCAGTCATTATGAGACAAGGCTCCGAGCTTCCTAATGTTTATCTGTGAGCTCCCACTGCTGCTGGGGAGTTAAGACGGTGCTGGATCTGGAGGATGCTGGGTTCCCTCTGCATGGTCTGGGTCATGGAGGTGCGTCGGCCAGCTCCGTGACCATTGCTGCTTGGTTGGGAGGCACTGATGCCCCATAGCAGACGGGCGTGACTTGTGATCTTGGCGAGAATGCAGTTTGCTGGGAACTGCACGGCAGGCTGTGGGCGCCATGAGAAAAGGGGAACCCGCCTCAGGACAGGACTCCACCCCTTTTATGGTCATTTGGGTTTGTCTTTATCTTTATGCCTCCCTCCCCTCTGCCGGCTCCATCCCATTCTGACAGTTGTAGCTTTACAGCGTCTCACCCCCAGGAGGGCCCGGAGAGGAAGTGGCACAAATGGGAACTGGGTGCCCAGTGGTTTCCCTGGGCTCGGGAGATGCTCACGGGAGGGAGCGCGTATTGCTGGTCAGCTAGTCATTGTCGTCTGCATCTGGGGAGGGGTTCGGGTTCTGCTGCCGATAGCTGGAAAACGGTCCGAGAGAAAGGAGGGCAGTGGGGTTTGCTTCGGATTTGGAACGTGGCTGTGCTGCTGGTGGGAGCAGAGGAGCACGGGACAGCTGCAGTGTGCTCAAGGCTTCCGTTCTCTCGCGATGCCAAGCGAGCTGGGATGTGTGGGCGTGCTAAGAGGCCAGCCTTGCAGAGGAGACTGCAGATCGCTTCTCTTTTGAAACCAGCAGGGAGAGAAGATGGGAAGGGTATGTCTGGGGCAAGGAACAGCAAGAACAAAGGCTCAGCAGCTGGCCTGAGTGCTGAATCCACATGGAGGAGCACAGCTTGGGGAACAGGTTTCAGGCTGGGAAGCTGTGGCTGGCAAAGCCCCCTCCCAAAGCAGGTGCTTCCCCCACTGCAGCCACCTCATAACTGTCGACAGTGATTTTGACAGACACATACACAGGCTGGTTGGTCACACTGCCCACTGTGGTCAACAGGGACATGAAAACCAGTGGAACCGCACAGGGAACCCCCAAGCAAATGTGACAATGCCCCCAACTGTGTATTTCACAGCCTCTGCTGCTGCTGCCTGGGAGGCTGGGGCCATCCCTGTAGAAAGAGGGGCAGGCAGGTTGGCAAATGACCCTTAACAGTTGGGTGAAGGTGGTCCGTTCAGGGAGTGTCTAGTGGTCTAAAGCTCTAGGGTTAGGGAGCGATGGACCTGGCTGTGTGACCGTGGGCACAAAGCCACTCCAAGCAGCTCTGTGGAAGGGGTGGGGGAGGGGGAGGCATTT
Source organism: Micronycteris hirsuta (assembly GCA_004026765.1). Taxonomy (NCBI): domain Eukaryota; kingdom Metazoa; phylum Chordata; class Mammalia; order Chiroptera; family Phyllostomidae; genus Micronycteris; species Micronycteris hirsuta. Next base: position 595,937 of record PVJI01000005.1, read on the forward strand.
CTGAGACAGCAGAAAGCATCCCAGAGTCCTTGCTTCAGAACTCGCTAACCCACCTCAAAGGTGGTCACTCAGTTCCTGTTCTGCATCTGCCCCTAATGTGGGGCACTGAGAAAAAGACATTCCATGAGGGACAAGTTTGAACAAAGTGAGGAGAGAGGGGAGAAAGAGTCGCAGGAACTCGTGGAAATAGTCAGCTCCCTCCCTCTCACCTTGGGTCCCGGTCCCCCTTCTCCCCGAGGGCATGGTCCCATCAAAGAGCCCTGTTCCTCCAAACATGGCTCAGAATTGACTTGGATGGGCCGCATGAGCTCCTGGGGGGTCCCAGCCAGATGTGTCCGAAGTTGGTTCTCCACTGACCCTTTGAATAAGATGAGTTGACAAAGTTGAAGTTTTTGGTCAGGACTCACTTTGGGTAGCCACACTTGATCTAGTAGGCAGGCGGGCCGAAACAGATGCATTTCACCAGGTACCATGTCTGAGCTGTGCAGTTGACATTGAATCGCGTGCAGATGCCCAGAGGTGCTCATGAACTAGTTGAGCCTTCATGTCCCACTGAGGACAGGAGGGGCCTCCATGCCCAGTTGTCTTGGACCCTCAGGAACCCACGTAGCTCCCTGGGTCCATCAAAGCTAAGTGTTAAACTGGGGTTATTATTTCAAGAATAATTGTTATTTGGGAGAAAAAGGAAGAAAAAATAAAACTACCTTTTCCTAAATGATTTGCAGGTGGCACCTGGATGCCCTTTGCTTTCCTGAAAAAAGGCGAGTTTTTATTCCCCCCTCATCTGTTCTTGACAAAGAAGCCAAAGCCGCAGCTGCAGGTGCTGAAATCTCACCCCTCTCGGGCTGCCTGCTGCTGGGTTGCTGATTTATTATTAAGATAATCCTTAAATCTTCGTTGGGCCAATGGAAGCCATCTAATCAGAGGAGCATCAGGAAGCTCTTGACACGCTTCTTGGCAGAATGGGGAGAAATGAGCCCCCAGCAAGCTTGTAGCAAACCTCTCTTCTTGGAGAGGAGTGTGGGGGGAGGCCCTGGGGTGCGCCTGTCGGGGAGGCTTCATGTCCATTCTGCTCTAAATCTGGGCTTGGAGACAGTGGATCGATGCCACCTTGTTTGCCCCTGCCATTTCTCAGCTGGGACCTGGACTCTCATCATCTCCCTGGCAGGCCTGGTGCTTGCCTTTTTTTGTAGGGAGGGAGCAAAAGTTCAGCTGGACCCTGTCCTGGTGGCTCAGTTAGTTGGAGCATCGTCCGTTCACCAAAAGGTTTCAGGCTAGACTCCCAGTCAGGGTGTGTATGGGAGGCAACTGGTGTGTTTCTCTCTCTCTGTATGTATATGTAGGTAGCTACATACACGTATATATCTATATATCTACCTGGATATATAGATATAGAGGGGAAAGAGGAATACATAAATGGGTATATATATCGATTTGTATTATATATGTATGTATATAGATTGATTTTAGAGAAAGAGGAAGAGGAATATGTGTGTGTGTGTGTGTGTGTGTGTGTGTGTGTGTATTCCTCTTCCTCTCTCTCTAAAATCAATAAACACATCCTTGGGCCCTGGCCGGTGTGGCTCAGTTGGTTGGAGCATCGTTCTGTACACCAAAAGGTCATGAGTTGGATTCTCGGTCAGGGCACATACCCAGGTTGTGAGTTCAATCCCCGATTAGGGTGCATATGGGAGGCAACCAATCGATGTTTCTCTCTCACACTGATGTCTCTCTCTGTCTCTCTTTTCCTTTCTCTCTAAACATCAATAAGCATATTTTTTAAAAAACATACCCTCAGATGAGGATTAAAAAAGAAAAGTGCTGCCGGGCCAAGCCGGTATGGTCCCTGGGAGAGTCTCGCTGGAAGAAATTTCCAAGGCCCAGGAAGTGTTTCTCAAGCTTATATACAAAGCAGCCTGGGAGCTGCCCAGGTACATCAGCAGTTGAGCCTTTGGAATTACAGATGCTTCCTTGGCAGGTGGCTCTTTTGCGGGGGGGCAGGGGACCAGAGAGAATAGAGGCCGATCGAGGCAGCAAAGGTACCTTTCAGGGATGTTCAGCAAGATGAAGAGCCGGGAGGGAGTGCCCAGAAGTAGGATGACTGGAATGTGTACTTCCCAAGCAAGGTTTGCTGCAGGCAGAGGGCCCGGTCTGCCATCATCATGCCGAACTGGATGAGCACCATGCCAGGAACGCTTCGGGCACCTTGTCCTCTGAGAGCCACTTGGCCAGTCAGCAGCTGAGTGTTTCTACCAGGGCCAGGAGGCAGCTCGGAAAAAGGGCCAGGCCCCTGGGGACATCAGTGCTCCAGGGATACCACCCTTCTTAGCCTGGGTGTCAGGGGCTCCTCTGCTCCCCAACCTGAGCTTGGGTACCAGCCCCCAACTCCTGCTGGCCTCATTCTGTTCATCTCCCTGCCCCAGAAAACCAGGGGGACTCATCTTTCTCTTTGTCTCCTCTAATTTGGCCCTCAAGAACTTGTGATAATGTCTCCTGACTCCAGAAAACGCTCCTGGCCTTCCCTCCCGTCCCCAAGCGGAGTGGTCAGACACTGTGTACCCCGGACCCCGACTGACCTCGTCGCTCCTCCGGCTCCGATCCTGCTGTGCTGTTCTGAGGTGTGCATCCCTTTTCCTCAATTGAATGCTCGATCCCTTCAGGCCTGGGTCTGCCTCTGATGCTTCTGTGAGCCGCAAGACATTCCCCTGAGATCCAAAGCTGGTGGGGGCTCTGCCTGCTCCCCTTGTCTGCGCACAGGTCCAAACTGAGAGTCCTAGGGAGCAGTCAGGTCTCCCCCATCAGCCCCACTCTGGCTGCAGATGTCCCCAGTTCTTGGGGTAAAGACGCAGGCTGTGATAGAGTCTCAGATGACGCCGGGAGCCCTGGACAGAGAGGCGGTGGAGCCGCAGGGCCTCCCGAGAAGCCCACACAGTCAGCTTGGTGAAGGCCCTGTGCCTCTCTCACTGCAGCCCGGGCCCCATTTGTATCTGGCTTTCTCCTTAATTAGCAGGAGCTTTTCAGAGAAGCAATAAAACAACAACGTAGCAACTTGGACAGGGCATGGAAGGCAAGAGCCATTTCAGTAATGGAGTCTGTGGAATTGCTATTCTAAAGAGAGAGAGGGGGAGGGGACCACTCTGCTATTAAGAGCCGAGGGCAAGGCTGTCCTGTCATCTGCCTGGTTACTAAGGATAACTGATGGCCACCCCCACCCCCAACAGAGCAGGGAAAATGCAGCTCCACCAACCCAGAGCTCTGGGTAGTGGTTTCCAGAAAGCGTAAGTGCTGAGCTTGGCAGCCTTGGGAAGGATGCGTGGGCCCAGGCCTGCTGGCTGACCCCAAAGACCCGGCGGCAGCAGAGGATGACGACAAAGTGGGGAGTGTCCACCAGGAACGTGAAGGCACTCACAGCACACACTAGGCTGGCTGGGGGCGGGGGTGGTGTGTAGCAGGGGCACAGAGGGGTCTACAGAAGGGAGGGGGAAGGACCGGGGGAGAGTGGGCACTGCCTCCCAGGGACGGGCAGCTCTGAGGCCCTGACCCCCTTGCTTTGTGGCAGAAGGGCCTTAGCTGGGGGTACTGAGGGGGGTAGTTCATAGCACGGAGCCACCTCCTGCACTGTGGCCTTTCACAGAGCCAGAGATGGGTTAGTGTGGTGGTCAGCAAAGGCTCTAGCCATCTCCTAAAAATTGTTGATCTGGGGACCACTCCAAAACCAACCAGAGGGAGGTCCAGGCCACAGTAGGTGTGCAGGTCACCTCCACTGCTCACCTTGAGCCTGTCTGCTCCAGTCCTGGGACCAGACCCGAGGGTCTCAACGGCTGTAGAGAGGAAGTGTAGCTGTGCTCAGGGCTGTTGCCTGTGCCTAGAATGGTGCTGCACAGAGGGGCCGGCCAGGGGTGCCTCGGAGAGAGCCAGCCAGGACAGAGGACCCAGCAGTGACGGGCCCCTTCTCCAGGCTGCTTCAGAGGAGGATGTACCACCATCAGCAGGTGCACAGTTTTGACCTCAGAGTCCTATCTAGGTTACTGCCCTGTCCAGCCTCTGGGGGGAGGAAGCAGAAAGGAGAGAGACAAGGATATGGCAGGAAGATGGAAAGGAGAAGTTTCCAGAAAGGGACAGCAGAGGTGTCAGGGGAGAGAGCTCTGCAGTGCAGGGCAAGATGGTAAGGAAATGAGGGCTCCTCGGGCCTCGGGGCAGGACAGGGACCAGGGAAGAGGGCTTGCTAGGCCTGCATGTGCCACTGTGATGCAAGGCACCGCTTAGGCCCTAGGCCTGTGCAAGGACAGCAGTGGAGGGAGCTCGTTGGGAATCAGCCGCGGCCCAGACTCCTGGGGGAGGGGGTTACGGGGAACAGGGCAATCTCCAGCCAAATGGGGTAGGACTCCACCAAGTAGAAAACACACCCAAACGGAGCAGAGCAGCAGCAGGACCAGAGGCTGAAGCAGGTGTCAGGACCTTCTTTGTCAGTCTTTGCTGCTGTGACGTGCCCGGAGAGGGACAGGCTCCAGCAGTGCGAAGCCTCAGTTTTCTCATCTGGGTTGTGGGGACAGGTGCTCTGTCCTTGGCCACCCCACCTCATTGCTAGCACATGATGGCTTGTGGAGAAGGAAGCTGCAGGTCACGGCGCCCTCCTGGTGGAGCGGTGGGAGGGCTGGAAGGCTGCCTACAGGAGGTCGCACAAGATGCAGCCATCATGCTTTTCAATCTGACTTAATCTGGCTGAGAAAGTGGCTTTTCCCTGCTGCAGCCAGTATGTCTTCTTGTGGTCCAGGGAAAGAGTCCAAACTGTGCCAAGTATTTGACCATGATAATGGCGTAAAGGGAAGGAGAGCGAGGGAAAGTCATGGCAAATGGTCTGATGAACACATGCGTGCACGTGCAGATACACATGCGCACACATGGACACACATGCACCCGACAAAAACCCAGCACTCGGGAAGGTGATTGGTGTGCGCTGGCAGGCCTCACGGATGGAAGGGGTTGTTCTGGTCACAGCAGTGGCTAGAGATCAAAAGGAAGTAGGACACCAGGAGCCTCATGAATGCCTGCGTTGGTCCCCGTGACACTGCTGACACTGGTCAGCCTGTTTAATTTCTTGGTGCTATTGCTCCCTTTCTGATCTCTCCTGATGTTTGTTGCTGGTAAATCAACTCGATGCGTGGCAGGCGGACTTAGATGGCTCTCCCAGCCTGCCCGCCTCACAGGCAGGTCGCAGGGCAGCGAGTTAAGACGTTGTCTTTTTATGCTGAAAACACTCAAAAATGGCCTCATTTCTCTTAGCAAGAAGGAAAGGTCACCCCAAGTTCCCATCCTTTTAATGCAGCTCGATTATCGAGCATCAGGGAGAAAAGCTGCCCTCCCAGGCTGAGGAGGCCAGCACTGCATGAGTGAAGTCCTGTGGGTGTCCACGGCCACGCCTGCGCACGGGCTTCTCGGAGTGTAGGTTCTTTGGCCAGGTGAACAGCCTCTTGCCCAGCGGGGACACCCTCCGGGTTGGAAGCAGGAGGAGTTGGATAGGTGCCTCCTGTCCCCTGGAGCACACGGGGTGGCTACCGCCTGTCGTTGCCGACTCTGGCGGCCGGTGGCAGAGCTGTGGAGGAGGCAGTCAGGAGTCGGCCCACATCTGAAATTCGGCGTGGACCCCACGCCATCTCGTTTTCCTGTCTAGGAAGTTAGAGGGGTGGTCCAGATGGCCTTTAGGGCACCGTGCAATGGGATGCCCTGGGATTCTTGAAGCAGAAAACCATGTTTTTGCTCATCAGTCTCAATTGGACAGAAGATACCCCCTCTCGGTAGTAAGTGCACTAATGCAAAAGTGACAGCTGCCCGTCCCTGTGCTGAGGAAACCCCTGAACGCATCACAGTGAGGACAAGTTGAGTCACTGGGGCCTGTAACGTGCTCTCCACAGAGAGCCCTGTGGCGTGTGCTATGTCAGCCAAAGCTGGGCCCAGCAGTGGCAGCTGGAGCTTCACAGGCCCGGAGCAGACAGGCTCAGTAGGCGCTGAGCTGTGTCCAGAGCAGAGGGCCTGGCTGGGTCCGGGCAGGGCCCCACGCATGTCCTTTCCTGGCCTGGAGCAAGTGTCCACCACAGAGGCAGGAGGCGGGGGCCCTGGGTCAGGGACCTTGGGCAGTTTGCTGTACACCTGGGGTCCTTCTCTCTGCAATCTGGGACGAGGCCTGGCTTGCTTCCAAACGGCTGTCCAGAGGCCCCACTGGGAGGGAGGGCGTGAGAGGAGCCTGCGGCCTATTCAGACCACGCCCTGCAAGTGCGGGATGGTGTAGACTAAAAGTCTAGCAGGGGTGTCCGACCTTGTGGCCACTCTGGGCCACACTGGAAGAAGAGTTGTCTTGAACCACACATTAAATACATTGTGACACATAATCACAAAAATATCTCATGATGTTTTCAGTAAATTTACGATTTTGTGTTGGGCCGCGTTCACAGCCATCCACGGGCTGCGTGTCGGACATCACCGGAAAGTGTATGACTGCTTTTAGGGGAATGAAATTTTATTGTACTCAGCTGTAAGCAGTAAATCAAAATAGATCTGTTCCATTTGTAATTAGGGGAATCTAGTTATATACAAAAAAATGTAGCATGGGCTTTTAAAAGCGTATCTTTTCAGTGGCTAAAATACTCTTTGAATGGTGTTTATTGGTTTTTTAACTCAAATCCTTCTTCCTAGCTCATACAGTGCTAGGATATTGGAGGTTAAGGAGCCTGACTGTGCAGAGCCCAGGGGGCTGCTGCTTCGCACAGGTGTGTTCAGTGACTCTGAGCAGGGACGGGGTCCAGGGGGCTCCCCCATCCCCGTCAAGACTGTTGGGGGCAGGGGCGCAGCAGCTCATGCAGAAAAGCCCCTAAGAATGGTGTGATGAGAGCAGCAATCTAAGGACTGGAACTGAACTTACACTCTAGTTTGTTTCATGGACAGGCTACCTTCAAGTTCACAAATGTTGCATTTGAGTCAGAAAGTGCATGAAAGAGAAAGTGGTCATGGCAGATTGCCTCCAAGATGCCAGAGAGCTAAGTTAAATTACAGTGATGGAAACCTGCACTGCCAGAGCCCACGATAAAGCCATACGTGTTTACTGTGCACCTACTATGTGCAGGGTGCCATAAGAGTGGCCATTGATCACCTCATCTAGTTCTTGTAAGCTATGCACTCTTGGGAGAGTAGGAGAGCCAGAGGGGAAATGTTAGGGCTCCGTCCTCCGGCTCCTCCGCCACACCAATGTCTTGATCCTAGCACCTGATGTATTGCCTTGAAGTCACGGACAGGTCTGCAGAGCGGTCGGGACGGTGGTAGGTACAGTCCCTCATCTGCTGGCAGGAGCTGGGTCTACGAGGGGCCTCCCCTTGGCACCTACCTCTGTGTATTAGATCTCTGTGACCCAAGACTGCCCAGAGGCTTTGGGACTGAAAGCAGGGCCCCCAAGAAAGACGGGATGGGGAGAAGCATGGAGACAATAGACGCCAAGAGCAGGCAATTCAGAGTGAGCCCAAAGTAGTGCAGCATCTCAGGTTGGACAAAGCCACCTGACACAGGTGAGGTCCGCTTCACCAGGTGTGGCTGTAAAACCTGTCTCACTGTTCCAGCTCATCAGCCTAGGGCTTCCCCCCGGAGGGTGGGAAAGACCCTCTATCCGTTCAGACAAGACAGGCCCCTGGCCTTAGGTAAGGTGGATGTGGCCCCACCTTGAGATGACTTAGTAAGTAAAAATAACTCTGTTTTTCCAAACTCTGCACAGGGAACAATTTTTCACTTTCCCGGAGCAGTCAGCCACAGAGTTTTCTATTTAACAGGCACTCCCCAGATGCATTTTTAAAAATATATGTGATTTGTAAAAAAGCTCGATCACTCACAATTTCTCTATTGAGTAAAGTTATTTTCAAACAAGTAATCAAGTTCAAAGAACCACTTGCTTTGCCTCCTAGAGTGTCTAGCATAACACCTTTAACTTAACTTCCTAACTCAAGGACAGCAATTTGGGCCACTGCATTGAACAAGAAAAATGTGCTGGCTCCTGACTCGAGTCGCAGATAATTCTTGCCTTTCAAGTTACAGACCATGGCTGCCAGCATCCTGAAAGGGGGTTTTCTGCGGGAGCTCCTGCTCTGAGTCTCTGAACAGGCCCTGGCTGGTGTGTGTGGCTCAGCGGGAACAGGCGGGCTGGAACAGGGAGGTTGGTGGCCATCAGGGGGCCTCTCGGATTTGCCAACCTACTGCCTGTCGGGACATGCTGCCCAGGGTGGGGTCCTCTTCGTCTTCCTGCTTGTGCCGTTCTCCCTCTGTACCGGCCCCCAGCAGCAGCTCATGGCCACCTCTGTGACCTCTCTAAACCCAAAGACATCCTTCTATGACCAATAGTTTGCATTTGCATTGGAAGGCATTCTGAACTTTCTAAAAGGGCCCATGAACTTTGATTCCAGACTCCTCTGATCTGGAAGTCGCAGTCACTTGGGATGGTCTGAGACCTACTCCTGCATTGCAGTGCAAAGTGCGTCGCCTTATTGAACGAGTCTGTCAGCAAACACTGAAAGGCTGATGTGTTCTGGACCTTAAACTAGATGGTAGAGGCACAAAGATGGATCGGCAGGCCCCTGTCCTCTTGAGGCTCACACCATGGGGAACAAAGGAGCCCTGATGGTGTGCAATGGGCCTGGGGCACCGGGTTCAAATGAAAGCCACTTTCGCGGCAGCATGGAAGTTGTGAGGAGGCCAGAGCTGGGCTGGGTCTAAAAGGGTAAGTGGAAGCCATCCGGGCAGAGAGGCCTGGAGAGCGGGCATGCCATGCAGGGCTCACATCTTGTGCAATTCAAAGAACGTGGAATGCAGGGAATCGAAAGCCCCCATCACAAAAGGCCTCGTAAGCCAGGCTGAGGGTTTGGGTTTCATTCTGTGGGAGATTGGAAAGCTATTGAACAGTTTAAAATGGGGGTGACAGGGCAGCTGGGTGGCAAGTTTGGGTCAGTGCAGAGAGCACAGTTGGTGGCAGAGCTGGGGACATGGAGGACTGTCTGGCAGATCGGGCAGCAAACCCTGAGGTGAGGGTCTGGTTCAGAATGGTGGGCACTGGATGTGAGAGATGGGTGTGGAATTCCAAAGACATTTCCAAAATAAATTGCATGGGGTACAATGCCCTGGCACACGTGGGCTTCTGGGGCCTGCTGTCTGGCCTTGTCTCTGTCCTGTAGTGCCTGGGACATGCACAGCCACCATTGAGTAGATGGGTGGTTCTAGGACCGGCTTTCTCCGAATATCCCGTTGAGTCACCCTCCTGTGCTCTTCAGTCCCATTAGGTGTGCGTGTGGCACCTGCTCCATTCAGCTGTCCCAGCTGAACTTTTTAAAGAGACACATCTACAAAGTCACAGCTCCTCTTATATCATTTGAAGAACACAGAAAAGGGGACCCATCAACAGCAACTGGGGCCGCCTCCAACTTCTCTAAAAGCCAGATTTTGCATTCGAGGAAAATTACTGCTGTACCTGCCATGGGCCACTGCTATCAACTCAGAGTTTACTTTCGTGGCATTAGCAAAAATGATCCCTTTTACAGCTCTATAAATGTCCTTGGCCCACAAAACATAGTCTTGACCTTCAGAGAGAGACTGAGGTTTCACAGGGGGCCTGTTTTACCCGAGATCCCCCCAGGGCAGGGAGGCTCCTTTGGGGCTAGGATAACCAGCTTCCCCCATCAGGGGTTTCTTCCAGCTCCTCCCTGGGGGCGGGAGCTGCCCCTGCATGTTTCTACGCTATCTTCTGTGGCCATTTCTTTTTCCATTTTGCCAGGCAGTTAAGTGTCTTCCTAGAGCAGCTGTTGAGATGCAGGTAACCTTTGCTCCCTGGCAGCCTCTCTGCCTTTCCTCCCTCCTGCCAGGGGCTGCTGTGGGTCTCTTGCAGTGGGGAGTGGCAGAGTCTCAGAAGGCTCTCTGTGCTGGCCTTTTCCTGCAGAGAAATGTCAGGTCCTCATTACATTAAGACAAGAAGAGGAGGAAGCAATGAGGGTGAGGAGGGGGCAGAAAGGAAAGAGCTGTGGGTCTGTTCTCCATGACAGCGGACTGGTGGGCAGGATTCTTGGCCATTGGGGTCTCGGGATGGAGCTGAGCTCACTGAGAGACTCTCCCAGTGCTGTCCCAAAGCCACCCCGGAGCTCTGGACGCAGGCTCCCGTGGGAACGTGCGGGGAGGGCATGCCCAGGGACAGTGGGTGGCAGCTGAAGCCTTCAGCAGTCATCACTGGGAGCTAAAGCAAGGCATAAATCACCCATCAGGTTCTGGAGTGGCTTTCAAAGTTGTCAGAATGGAATAATTAGAAGAAATTGATATTGAGAGAGAAAGCCACGTCTGCCGTTGTGGGGTCCGCCTTACCGACAGCTCACCACCACATGTGCCGCTGCGCCGCAACGCTGCCAAGACACCAGCACTCCGTGCGCCTGGGGCCTAGGCGACGCCACCCAGTAGCACCGCCTAGTGCCCAAGGGAGCTGAGCTTGGTGATCAGCCTCTAGGCCATGCGAACAATCCAGGTGGTGTCTTGGTGGCTCAGCTTTCCACCTTCAGATACAGGACAACCGGTCCTGGTGGTCGGTGACAAGTAACTGCTGACACCTTCCCCCACCAAGACCATCCCCGTGCCTGTGTCTCAACCTGCCTCGGAGAAACAGAATTAAAGCCCATCCAGTCCACCACTGAGCACTGAGGTGCTGCTCTGTGGGAGGCTCTGTCCTGGGAAGAGCCTCCCTGGACGTGGAGGGCTCCTGGCCCAAGTGGGAGCCAGGGGTCAAGCTGACAGGCAGTAGCGTGGGGCCGACAGAGATCTCTTTGTCCCTGAGTGCCCGTGGCCTCCACCCTCTTTCCTCCTGAGGAGCGGCTGACAGCGATCATGTTTGCGTTGTGAGTAGCTGACGTTTATGGGGTGCTTACAACACGCAGCGCACTGCTGTGGGTTTGTGTTCTGACCCTTAATCCAGGGTGTCAGACCCATTCTCACCGGGGCCACAGCAGCCTCGCGGTTGCCTTCGAAGGGCCGAAGTAATTTTAGGGCTGTATAAATTTAACTGCTCAGCTGTTAAGGGGTTGAAATTACATTCGGCCATTTGAAGGCAACTGTGAGGCTAATGTGGCTCCTGGTGAAAATGGGTTTGACACCCCTGCTCTAATCCTATGGCAGCCTCTCACTCAGGTTCTCTTATTATCTATCTGCCTTTCAAAGATGGAGAGAGAAACCAAGGCCCAGAGAAGTTAGGTAATCAGCCCAAGACCCCAGCAGCTTGTGAGGGTGGGAGTGGATGCAATCCCAGGCCTCCCACACTTGCTCTGAAGGAAGGGTCATCTGAGATCACAGCCATGGAGGCTGGGCGAGCTGCCCCGCGGGTGGGGAGAGTCAAGGCGGGAGAAGAGCTGTCTGTTAGGGGACCAGCGTTGGGCCAAGGCAGTCCCGGTTCTGAGCCTGGCTCCCAACATTCTCGCCGAGGGGCCTTGAGCCAGCTACTTAGCCTCTCAGTCACCATCTTTGGGGCGCCAGGGTTGCAGGGTTGTGCCAGGCGCACAGCGAGCCCCAGACGAGCACCAGCCGTTGGGATTCTTGTTGCCACCTTGGTGTGACTACATGCCTGTCTTTCCCAAACCTGAGGATCCAGGCCTTGTCAGCCTTCTTGCTCATGGATTTTCAAGTGGGAGAAGCACTTTGAGGGTACCAGAGCCCACTCGAGCCCCTCAACACTACTTGTCTCCAGAAATGAAGGCTCCACCTCATGTCAAGAGGGGCTGGAGCCACAGGTGCCCATCCTGAATGGCCTCCTTTCCCACATGGCTTGGGTAAACCCATGCCCCTGTGGAAGTTTCAGCAGTTCGTCCTGAGGGCTGGGGTTCACTGTCTGTGAACTAGCGTGTCCCATGTCTGTACTGGCTCAGCAATATGTTTTTCCTTCTATAGTTTTTTGGTTTTGGATATGGTGGGATAGCCGCACATTCCAGGTGCGCCTGAATTCTCTGCTCCAGCCTCAACTTTGACCTTGCGAGTTGGCGGCGTCTCACCGTCTCACCTCCTGAATCACACCAAAGAAAAAAAAAATAGATGGCCGTTGGAAATTCTCATCTGTTTTCGATTTACATTTTTGTAAATGTTCACTGCATCCCAGTAGGGGTGTCTGCGTGTCTAAAGCAGGCGTGTTGACGGGGTCGTGGAAATTATGGTCCACCCTAAAAATACATAACATTGTGGGTACTTTGGGGGGTTGCTGGTACACTGCAGGCATTAATGTGGAATTGCCTGATCTTCTTTGCAGACACTAGAAAAAGCAGGTCCTTCCAAAGAGTAAAGCCTTTCGAATTTGTATTGGCTCCTGTCTACGACGTGTCAAGGTCCAGGGCTTGACTCCAGTGAATGCTTCACTTAGGAAAGATTGGACACGCGACAGACCACACATTTATCTCTCTGGGTCAGGTCAGTGTGTTCCAAAGCTCAAGCCATTATGGGAAAAAGACTTGGAGTCGTGCATATCCCCCCAATATCTCACACTAACAAGTTGGCCCTTCAGCAAACATCCCATTGTCTGGGCTGTGTGGACACCTCCATAATGCCCCCCCTTCATTAGTGTGTATAAAAGACTCCCTAGGCTTCCTATATGTGCCCATGACCTCATCTTTCCTACACAGCCCACTTGTCGTCAATGGACCAAGTCACAAGCCGGAGCTGTTTGATGCCACTGTTCCCTCGCTGACCATCTGTTGGTCAAAGTTACCACATAAACCCCCTTTGCCATGGACAGTACCTCCACAGCGGCGCCACTGGGGCCCCGCCCCCTCCTGTGCGTCCCCACCCACGCTCCTGCCTCCCCAACCCTCGGGTGCTCTCGGCCCGAGTGCGGTCCTGAACCCAGCTCCGTTCTATGGCAGTTTCAGGCACCGCCAGGCCCAGACCCTCCTTTTCTTCCTCAAAGGTCACAAAATCTAATTGGAACCATTGCTAACTGTATATTCTCGTTGTCAGTAAGCCTTAAATAATAAAAATCAGACCAAATGAGACTAATCAAGGGAGATGGAAAATCGATGTCATATTTGTTCCAAGTAATTTCCTTTTAGAAGAGAAAAGGCTCCTGGGAGTGGTTTGTGAATTTCAAACATGTTTAAAGTTGCATCTAGACATTGGAACATCAGAGTCAATCCCGAACAGAACCTCGCTGGGTGATCTCTCTCCTCATTCCCGGAAAAGTCAGTGCTGTCGGGTGAAGGCTAGGATGAGGTGACAGCCTTCCTTGGGTCTGCTGAAAAGCAGTTCTGGCTTTGCCCCCAAAAAATTCTTTTGAGAAATGTACCCCTTAGGATAGAAGCAAAGAATAAGTAATATATGAGATTCTTTTTCCTTCATTATTTTTCTGAGTAACTAATTTGCACACTTAAGGAAAAACCCTAAATAATAAGACTACAAGCCCTGGCTGGTATGGCTCAATGTGTTGGGCATCATCCCACAAAGTGAGAGGTCGTCAGTTCAGTTCCCAGTCAGAGTACATGCTTGGGTTGCAGGTTTGGTCCCCAGTCAGGGCACTTATGAGAGAAAACCGATCAATGTTTCTTTCCCTCTCTTTCTTACTTCTGCCCCTCTCTCAAAAAATAAATAAATAAAATCTTAAAAAAAAAAACTGCAACAGAAACACGTACACAGATACAGTGAAGAAGAGAATGAAAACGTTTCTTCAAATCATTTATCCTTTTATATGAAACACCCCAAAAACACTGATTGACACCGTCGGATGAGCACCCTGTTCTCCACTTGGTTTTGCATGTGTCCGTGACAATGGGAGAATTTATACCAAGGAGACACGCTGGTCTCCTTTGATATCAAGAGACCAGTTGAGTGGCTCCCCAGATACTCGGAAGGGGGGCTCCTGAGCAGAATAGGTGTTCTCACTGTCAAGTGTGCCCTGACCACAGACACAAAGCACCAAGCACCCATGGTGGCAGGCCTCCAAAGCAACAGTTATTCTTTTTATAATTAGAAATCTCCAGAGGAATCTAAACAGAGTAGGCCAAAGTTCCATTCTGACCTACTGTGTGCAGATCCAGCATGCCCTTGGCACACACGTGAGCCCATGGTCTTTCCATAGGCATGGACGCTTCTAAGACAAGGGGCATCCTCACTGCCCACCCACCACTGCGTCGACATCAGCTCTTGAGTTCAATTCAAAGAAACGTGATCTGGAAAGCTGTTTGGGGCTTTGATGGGTGATGTTCTGTCATTTCTGCCTCCTTCCTCCTTCAGGCTCCTCTTCCTCAGTCTCAGAGAAGCTGTAGTTGCCATCCTGGATCACTTGGAAACACGCTGTACTCCCCCTTTGCCCATTGACCTCTTCACGACCAGCACAGCACCCCCTAAGGCGTGTTTGATATTGCCATGGCCCCACGGGGCATGCTATTCTATGCAACGAGGTTCCCCCCTTCTGGCACATTCTACAACAAAAATAAACACTGTCACAACAGGTTTACCTTTTTCCCTAACTAGATTTAAATTATGTATCAGTGTTGATGTTTCACATTAGACCCCTGTGGGTTCCTGTTTCCCTTTACTCTCAGTCCACCTCGTTAGCCATGCAATTCCAACCTGTCTTCCTCGGCTGCAGACGCTTAGTCACTATGCAGGCGTCATTCACGGTACACCAGCATGCTGCCCCTGGGAGACAGAGGGGACCCTGCTACTCCACTGTCCCAAAAGGTGCTCTCAGCTCCTTGTTTCTAATAGCTCTGATGGAGTGACAGGCATTAGCCATCTGCTGGCCTCCTGGCCACATCCTTGTTGTGTGAAGTGACAGGCATTTCCTAGAGGGTGAGCCCATGTTACGGCTACCTGGCCCACCCGGCCCCCAGTACTCAGCCTCTGAAATCGTGAACACTCCCACCTCACCGGGCAGATGTCGCCCAGGGCTGCTGCCATGCTTTCCCTCCTCTGTCTTCCATTATTCTGAGGTCATCTAAATAAAGATGAGACCCAAATCTATTGGCCGTTACTACCCTTGACCAGGTCGTGGTCATTCAGAATGGACTGGACTGAAACTTACTCATCTGCTGGAAAAATCGGAATCAACTCACTGAGTATTTATTAACTCCCCCACCTACTTTACAAGGTTATTTATGAGACAAATTAAGTAGTACAATTAAAATTTAAAACAAAAATGTATAAACAATTTAGACTAATGTGCCATTCTCAAGTGTGTGCAAGTCTGCCTGGCATGACGCTGACAAGCTTGTCTTTTTCTCCATGTCAGGAAGAGCCCCTGGGGGTGTCACGATGGGCAGTACTTCGGGAGACCAGTTCTCTTGGTTCCATGGACTTGAAAATACTAAAATGGAATATCTTTTCTTAAAAGCACGATCATTCAGTCCTGTCATTAATTCAGACAGCGTGTCCCCCAATTAGGAAGGTTAAACCGTGCATCACACGCTGCACATAAATGGCCAGATGAGACAGAGTCATCTTAGCGGTGGGCAGCTGAGGGATGACATTAGTTTCTTCCACTTGTTCAAACAAAAGAAAGGAAATCCAGTCCAATTTAAAAGTAACAACTCTAGGAAGATATTTTATTTATTTCATGACCAGTAAAAAATGAAATGTCTTTCTTTATCCATCTAGCCCTTTGGGGATGTCATTTTTTCTGAAAAAAAACCCTCAAAGCTGAAAAGCAGAAAATGCTATTTAATCCATGGGTTTCCAGAGGGCCAGGGCTCATCAGAAAGAATGCTTCTTGACCAGGAGTCTTTTATTTTACAAGTGAGGAGGGATCCTTTCTGTGACTTCAGAATTTCACCCCAAAGCACAATTCCAAATCTAAGCTCTTTAGGTGCATCAGACAAAAAGGCATTTCCATTTACCACAGTTTCGAAAGGAGAAATCCATTTCCTTTTGGGCTCCTGAGATGGCTTGAGGGTAGGGTGCTGGTAGGCTTGCAGTGGAGGGATCAGCTTAGTGTCCTTGTTTCAAGACCACTGAGAACAAATAGGGCTTCTGTTCAAGATGGCAGCACAGGTAAACACAGCTCGCTTCCTTGCGCAGCCACATCAAAATTACAACTAAACTACTGAACAACCATCACTCAGAACCCTCAAAAACTGAGCTGAATGGAAGTCCTGCAACTACAGAATTAAGGAAGAAACTGCATCATGACTGGTAGGAGGGGCAGAGACGTGGCACAGGCTGATCCCACACCCACGCGTGGTGGGTTAAAATTAGGAGCAGTATCTCAGGAGCAAGGGGTCCCAGCCCTACACCAGGCCCCCTAGCCCTATACCAGGTCACCCAGCCCAGGGTTCCAGTGCCAGGAAGGTAAGTCTCCATAGCTTCTAGCTGCAAAAACGAGAGGGGATAGAGGCTGTAGAAGACAGAAACTGCTGGACACCCTGGCAGCTCCTCTTAAAAGGCCTGTATACAGACTTACTTGGACTCTCTCCCTCTGACCTCCCGCACAGGAGCAGCAGCTTGAAAGGCATCAGAGACATATGGGGAGGAAATGAATTGTCCAGCATCAGGGCAAGAGCTGGGGGTGGGGGTGGCTTTCTCTCAGACAGAAGTGCTGGCAAAGGCCATTGTTTCTTTGATGTGTACTCCCCCTACAGAGCCACAAAGCCACAGACCTGGCAGGAGGGGCTCATATTTGAGACTCCATCAACCTGGCTCCCACTGTTTGCCCCATCCTGGTGATTCTTTGAGGCTCTGCCCCACCCAACTTTTGGACCCACCCAGACTGTTTCCAGTGGCTCGTCTGTACAAATGGCTTGTCTTGGCTCATACTTCATATTTTCCTAAATTCTCTCAAACAAACAGCATCTGGTCTTAGTGCACCCCATGCCTATTGCTAAGTGGCCCCAGGCCCAGCACTAGCAGCAAAGCAGCTGGCCTTGATTCACAGCTTGGATTTTCCTGGGCACCTCCAAGCCCAACACAAGTAGCAGCCAACTTCAGATTGCTTTGTAGCTTATTTGGGTGGCCCCAGACAGAACACAGGGGTGGCTGACCTTGTCCTTTACCTCTGGGGAGGCCCCAGAGCCTGGACACCCCATGGACAGCTATAAACCATGTCAGAGCACTACCACTCAACCACTTCCACAAGTGACACATTCAAGGGGCAGACTCAGTGGGCACCAGAGCCCTGCTGAAGTAAGTCCTGCTCTGTGGAGTAGGCCTGTGCACAAATGATCCTCCACAGTGATAAGAGATCAGTGGTCAGTGGTCACTGCCAGTCCTTGCAGCTGATCGGCCTGGGTAAATCCCTCCCTTGACCTGCCAACAGCAGTGAAAGTTCTGCTGCAGGAGAGGGGGGTACACAGCCCACACAGGTGCACCTTGAGTGCCCAGCTTGAGTGAGAGGGGAGGCTATGCTGCTGGACCCTACAGGACATCTACTACATTAGGCCTCACTACCAAGCCAAGGAGTCATACCAGCTCTACCTAATACATGGGAACAAACACAAGGAGACTGCCAAAATGAGGAGTCAAAGAAGCATGGCCCAAATGAAGGAACGGAGCAAAACTCCAGAGAGAGAACTAAACAAAATGGAGACAAGCAGCCTGCTAGATGCAGAGTTCAAAACATTGGTTATAAGGACACTTAGTGAACTTAGAACTTCAACAGCATAAAAAAGAACCAGTCAGAAATGAAGGCTATACTAATTGATATGAAGAACAATTTATTGAGAGTCACCAATAGAGACGATGGAACCAAGAATCAAATCAGTGATTTAGACTATAAGGAAGCAAGATATACCCAATCCGAACAACAAGAAGAAAAAAAATCCAAAAAAATGAGGATAGTGTAAGGAGCCTCTAGGATAACTTCAGGCATACCAATATCGCATCATGGGGGTACCAGAAGGAAAAGAGAAAGACTAAGAAATTGGAAATCTATTTGAAAAAATAATGACAGAAAATTTCCCTAACTTGGTGAAGGAAATAGACATACAAGTCCTGAAAGCACAGCAAGTCCCAAACAAGATGAACCCAAAGAGGCCTACACCATGACATATCATAATTAAAATGCCAAAGGTTAAAGACAGAATCTTAAAAGCAGCAAGAGGAAAGCAGTTAGTTACCTACAAGGAGTTCCCATAAGACTGTCAGCTGATTTCTCAAAAGAAACTTTGTAGGCTAGAAAGGATTAGCAAGAAATATTCAAAGTGATGAAAAGCAAGGACCTACAACCAAGATTATTCTATCCAGCAAAGCTACCATTTAGAATTGAAGGGGAGATAAAGAGCTTCCCAGACCAGAAAAAGCTAACGGAGTTCATCATCACCAAATCATTATTATATGAAATGGTAAAGGGTCTTCTTTAAGAAAATGAAGATCAAAAATATGAACAACAAAATGTAATAAAGACATATTTATCAATAACTGAATCTAAAAAACAAAATAATGAACAAGAAGAACAGAAACAGATTCATAGTTACAGGGAATGTTTTGATGGTTACCAGGTGGGAAGGGGATCGGGGGGGACAGGCAAAAAAGTTGCAGGGATTGAGAAATACACATTGGTTGTTACAGAATAGTCCTGGAGATCAAAGTATAGCACAGGGAATATAGTAGCCAGAGAATATATACCCGTGACCCATGAATATGGACAATGTGTGGGGATTGCCTGAAGGAGTGGGGGGTTCTGGGTAGAGGGAGGCAAAGGGGGAAATTGGGACAACTGTAATAGTATAAACAATAAAACAATTTTTAAAAAAGACCATTGGAGTCAGGTTATGTCCACACACCCATGTGACCACAGCTCACCTTTGATGTGGGCCCTTCTCTCAGGTTCCTCTCTGGGAAGGCAGCTCATGCTCATGGCCAAGTCATCAGGGCTCCTGCAGACTCACTACGGAGCAGCAATTTTCTTTTGCTTTGCTTTGATTTTCTCCATCCTGGCAACTGAAGGCAAACAGAGAGAGCTATTTTCTCCTCGACCAGTCAAAACGTCTTTGCCATTTTGTTGGTTTCCTTGCTTGCCTTCTTCCCTAGACCTGAGCAGAGGAGGAGATGCCCAAACTTGTGCTCCCAAGTCTCCCTTAGTACAAGGGGCCATGTCAGCCAACATATCCAAGCACCCATGGGAAATGGATTTTGTTCTAGGTGCTGCACAGGGTCAGTGGTGAGAGGGATAGGAGGGCCAACCTGCCCTGCCCTCTGCTCCAGAAGACAAGGCGCACATTACCTGTGGGGCTGGCTAACCTCAGGGGACAGCAGTGCAGGGGAGGCCTCAGTGGGCTTGGATGATTTCGCAGTTCAGACTTGAGCAAGCAACAAAATAATGTTCCACCAATTTTAGTCATGTGCATATCATGATTTCTCCACTAGTGTTTCATTTTTAAAGTTGATTAAAGTTGATTCACTTTTTAAACTCAGCCTCATCCTAGGTGATAGTATCCTTGAAGTCATTCTCTAAATGGTCTCAATATCCCCCCTCCCAAAGTGCATTAAGATGCGTAATGTAACCTTTAAGCAAATAGGTTTGTATATATATACATTCATGTGTTTACCACCCAAAGCCTCCCCTGGATGCCACGTGTGTGCAGGCGTTACTGTATTTTGAGGGATGAAGCATGGCCTTGGCTAACCAGAGTAGCAGGTAGCCCCTCTCAGCAAGGAACAGCTTGAGTGAGTTCTAGACCCAGGGAAGCAAGTGGCCTTTTGGGGGACAGTGAGTTTACCCAAAGCAGAATCTGAGCTGTTCCGAATTGAAAGCATCACCCTCTCATGTAAGAAGTACATGAGGTGATGGGTCATCCCCAGGGAAGCTCATGTTCCCATCACTGTCAAGAGCACTGCCTTTCTTTTCTGAGTTAGAAGAATCAGCCTTTAATTTCTGCCGCCTCCATCCACTGATTGACCCACATTTATAGCTTGTCAGCACACTGCACTCCAAACACAGGCATGTCTCCAGTCTACTCAGGCTCTTCTTCTCAGGAAAACTCAAAAATAGGAGAGAAACAAAAAGGGAGAGGTCTGCATCAAAGGAAAGAATAAGCAACAAGAAGACAGCAGGTTCTTTGGAAGGGCTACACTTCCAGGGGTGAAAAAGGAAGTCCAACTTAACTGCTTTACGGTGACCCATTGGGACTTGGTCTCGCCATCTTCACAGCACCCCAGCAGCTCGCTTACAGATAGCCTGACAACTCAGCACCCCTAAAACACAAAAGCGAATTTAAGGAATCGGCTTAGCCTAGGTTATATCTTTCTGCTCATAAATTGTCACTGTCAGTTTTTGCACCAAATGTCAAGATGAATTGTATCAATCATTCATATAACAAGATAGATCTTGCCAGCTGCTCGAAAGGAACCCTTTTCTCTTGTTTACCCCAAAAACATGAACCTCGAGAACAGACAGACCAAGTTTAGTGCAACAGGTGTAGGACAGGACACCTCATAAACCATGGAGATTGCAAGTAGGAATGGGTGCTTACAGTGTGCCTGAGCACTGGCTATGCTTGGTGGGAATGTGCAAGGGGACAGTGTCCTTGGTGGCATATCTAGTTCTGGAGGAACGAGAGATGGAGGTGTGACCCCCTTGAAACGAAACCTGTCCCTTCCCTTTGGCTATGATCATTGCTCCCATCTGTGAAGGAGCAGAACAGGGCTGTTGGACAATTGCTTTGGCACCAGATGAGGAATCTGTCACTTGGAGGGACTGTTAGGTCAGCTGGGCAAGCAGACATTTCAACAAGGACTGAAGTCTGAGGCTAGGATGGGCGGAGGTCCCCAGAGAGGTTCCTGAGCTTTGGGGCCTCTGCAGAGCTGGGCTGATCCTACGCAGAAGTCAGCCAGCCTCTTCTTCAACTTGGAGATGAACTTGGTCCCTCACAGCTGTGGGTTGGTTACTGGCGCTCACCCAGCGGTTGGCAAACAGAGAAGCTGGTCCTTTGCGCCTGCCCTTCCTTCATGTTTACAAGTCAGTATCTCCCAAGATCTTACTGCCCTGCATAAATGCAAGTCCTAAGGAGACTCCCAGAAGTGAGTCCCAGACTTTGGGGGAAGCAATGTATGGTGGAAGGGCACTGGGAGGAGAGGCAGAGTCAGTCCAGCTCTGTGCCTTGCCAGCTGAGTCACCCACACAGGTAACCACTCTGAGCCTTAGCTCCTCTTCTGTCCAGTGGAAGGGGGAGATAAGGTGGTCTGAAGTTTCTCTGATTTCTCAAGTGTCATGACCCTTTGACTACAGGTTCCTTCATGTCCAACTGCGCTCCTGAAATCAGGTGTCTTTATGCTGCGTTTCCTGGTACCTGGATGCTAAGGCTTTGGTGGCCCCCAGATCAGCTACCACGTAAAGGTGGTAACAGCTCTGGATCAGCAGAAAGGTGAAACACCACATCCCAAATGACCCCTGCTTCCTTTTCTTGGGGTTCACAGGATTCATTTAGGGATGCTGCATGGCAGACAGGAGAAACCATGAGTCTCATGGCCACTGTCTGGTGAGGCCGTCGCTCTGGGTGGGAGAGCCAGCTCACACCTGTGCAAGCCCTGCCTGCTTCCTGTGGGCTCTTCCGTTCTTTGCTCTACCTCCCACCAACATGGTGACTTTCAGGGGAGCAAGATGAGGCCCTCTGTCTGCATGGGCCCCTCCCTGGAGCCTTAGCCCATCCCCTTTCCCATCCCTTGAGGTAACTCATGCCAATAGCCACCCTGGCCTTCCCTTTGGGGTAAACAGCGTAGCTGAGTGGCCGGCGTGGGACAGGTAATCCACAGGGTTGAGAGCCCTCTGTCTCCACGTGGCGCTGGGGCGTTGAGAACCGACTCCCTGAGCCCCAGCGCTCTGGGCTTGTCTGTGAAAGCAGAGAGGCGCGTCCTCACATGTTTCCCTGACAAACTGAGAGAATGAGAGCCTAACCCAGGATGCCAGTCAGAGGCAAGTGGTCAAGTAAACCCGCTGCTGCTTCCCCTCGTTCGGAAAAGGCAGCCCGGTGCCACTGTGGCCGGGCAGAGCCCAGGGCTCTTCCCGCTCCACCGGCCGAAAGCCCACTCCTGGGGCGTGGCCAGAATGCCACAGACCCTGTGGAAGGATGTGCCGCTGGCCAGAGAGGGAACATCCCCAAGCCGAAGGCCATTGCTGGGAGGGCCCTACTGCCCAAGACTGGCCTTGGTGTTGGGTCTCCAGGCAGAGCCTCTGAGGCCTCACAGCTTCTCCTTTCTTGTTCAGTCCTGGATTTTCCT
Organism: Micronycteris hirsuta; assembly: GCA_004026765.1. NCBI lineage: Eukaryota > Metazoa > Chordata > Mammalia > Chiroptera > Phyllostomidae > Micronycteris > Micronycteris hirsuta. The sequence goes on from PVJI01000005.1 coordinate 618,122, forward strand.
TGGAGAGCGCGGACGTCTCCCAGTGTCTCCCGGGGCTTTCCTCAGTGTCCCCTCGAAGAGAAGTTTGGCACAGCAGCCCGCTACGGCACCTGGGTGTCGACTGAATCCTGAGTCCGAATAGTAATAATAATAATAATAATAATAATAATAATAATAATAATAATAATAATAATGTCTGTTGTCTCCTACTTAGGAGCACCTTGGGGCACTGGAAGGTAGATTGGGTATTGGAGGATATTGGGGAATTAGAGTTAATTTTCTTAGGATGAGCTGAGAATAACGTGGTTACATAGCGACTTCCTGGTGTCTGCATCTTTCTTCCAGTGATTTCACAAAAATGCACTGACACCCACAAATAGGGATACAGCAAAGATGGTAGAAAGACAGCTGTAAATCTTGGGACGGGGATGAGTGATCAATGTGCTGTTCTTTCTACTTTGCCATGCATTTGACCTTTCTTCCTAATAACACGCAGGCTCTGCACCAGCTGTGCTTAGTCCGCATCTGTGCAGAGCTGGTGACCGTCCTGGGGACTCAGCTGGTTGGTGCCCTTCTGCTGCGCAGCACCTGCCGAAACTGCGGACTGCTGGCAGTGGGAGGCGAGTAATGAACACGTCTGCACATGCCGACCTGCAGTAGAGAAGCCTTGTGGTGCCCTTTGTCTGCACTGTCCCCCATCTGGGCCTCCCCAGTGTCACCTTTCATCTGTGTCCACAGCGGTAACGGTGAGCATGGCAGTCACCCAGAAGAGTAGCATTCGGCTGTTCAACCAAACAGGTCTAGTCATGCTCTTCCCCAAGAACCCAGCGCAGGGTTAACGCAGAGGCCGTGGGAGAACCTGTGCATTGATAAGGAACGTGTGCAAGAGATTGGGTGGCTACAAGCCGTCATGTGGCCAAGAGTGGGGCATTGCCTTTCTCTCATTCCCAGTGTTCCCATCTGCAAGGTCACCACGTCACCTCTGAAGCCTCCTTCCTGATTCTCCATCTGTGATTTTTATAAAAGAAGACCCATCGGCCATTAGGAGGACGGAGTCCTGAGATGCATTACACTGAAGGACACTGCCATCTCTGTCCACAGAGACGCAGGAAGATAAATTGGCGATGCGAGTGTCACCATCACAGGAAGAGCTCATTTGTCTGCCGGGCAATCACTCAGAAGGTTCAGGCAGAGAGGACCAGTATTCCGAATGGTGACCTGAGGCTCGGAGGCCTCTAGAGAAGGGCTCCATTGTGCCAAGCAGGCTTCTGCTGTGCAGCTGAGTTGGAAGTGGCGCGCGGGGCATGGCAGATCCGACCAGGATCTGGAGATGGGGGGTCCAGTGTTCCCTAGACTCGCTGGTGGTCCTGGGCTGGCCTCTTAACTTCTCTGCCCTCATCTCTCAAGTGGAAGGAAATCTTGCCAACCTGAGATGGGGGCAGGGAGGAATGCACCATTAACCTCTTAAGGCTCCTTCCAGTCTTCAGCCCCATGACTTTCGAGCCTCAGACTACTAGATTAATCCACTTTGTTCCATTTTATTCAAATGCAACTACACTCTGAAATGTACTGGGTCAGCGGGGCACATTCTACTACAGTGAACGGATTCCAGGCTATTAGTTGGATCATAAAGCATGCTTTCTATTGCACTTTCTCCCTTTTCCCTCTGATTTCCTGTAAGTCCAGAGCTCTTTAACATCAAAAGCTACTCCAGAAAACATAGGCTGTATCGTGTGTGACGTGCAGAGGGTCATTTTACAGTTTCCGCCTTTGGTAAACACGTCCTTGAAAGAGTCCTTTTCAGATGACTGTTGGTTTTGGCAGTACCTTTCTTAGGGTGTTAAGACAGTCGGGCTACGAAAACAAAGGGCAGCCTGGGAAGGAGGACTATCCCAGACCAACGGGAAAGTCTTCACAGCAACCACCAACGCCACGCAGGCGACCAGGAGGCCCAGTGGCCGGAGGGTGAACTTCAGGAAGAGGTGGCTTCTGTGCAGCGTGAAGTGTCCGAAGGCCACCAGATACTCAACACCGAAGACATTGATCCTTGTTGTTCCCGCAAGAAACACCAGGCAAAGCATGAACTAGAAATAATACTGAAAACCAGCAATTTTCACACGTCCACATAGGACCTGAAAGAGTGAAGAGGCGAGTGTAAAGCAAAAGATGGTGTCACCTGACAGACACAAACACGCCTGGCCCAAGTCATCTTAAAATAGGACACATTGTGAGTGGACTAGCTCACCCATCACGATTGTCTTTTCCTGTCATTCTCTTTGAGCTGTTAGACAGCCCTTTAGGTTGTATAAAACTACTATTAATACCAATGATTCCTTCCACGTCCCAGGTTTGTTGTACCTGTTGGAGTACCACTGACTCTTGCCTGTGGATAGACAAATGTGTGCGCCACCTTGTCAGTGAGCTTGTTAAGCCTGCCTTTGCGTCCTGTGACCATGTGTTCCTGTTAAATCCCCTTTGACCATTGTGACATCTCGCTGGCTCCCTCATTAATTAATGAGTTAAATTAAAATCTGCGATGAGCCCTGGCTGGTGTGGCTCAGTAGATTGAGTGCCAGCCTGTGAGCCAACAGGTCACTAGTTCAATTCCCAGTCAGGGCACAGGCCTGGGTTGCAGGCCAGGTCCCCTGTAGGGGGCACGTTGACGTTTCTCTTCCTCTCTTTCTCCCTCCATTCCCCTCTCTAAAGATAAATAAATAAAATATTTTAAAAAAATCTTTGATGATATTTCCCCCCTCAAAAAAACAACCACCCAGAAGAACACAAAACAGAGGAGGGGAGAGAAGCCCAGTAGGCAGGAGACCGACAGAGACTTGTCAGTGCTGACGTCTTGTAGTCAGGCTTATGGAGGTCGGACTTGCACCGAGTGAAATTCTCCCTTTTTGTGTGCATAGTGCTTTGAGTTTGGACAAATGTGTATAGTCCTGTCACCACCACCACAGGCAAGAAACAGAATATTTCCATCATTCTTAATGTTTCCTGTGTCATTTGTAGCCAGTGCCCACCCCCACCTCCAGGGAACCGTCTTTGTTTTGGGTCCCTAGAGCTTTTCCAAAATATGTAAATGGCACCAGACCCCGTGTCACCTTTGTGTCTAGCGTGATGCTCTTGAGAGTCACCCATGCTTTTGCATGCATCAGTAGTTCACTGGCGAGTGATTCTCCACTGTGTGGATGGGCCTTGACTTACTCACTCGCCAGGTCATGGACGTGGGCGTTTCCAGCTCAGGACTGTGAGTGAAACTGCCATAACCATTCATGTGCAGGGTTTTCGTGGGACTAGGTTTCCATTTCACTTGTGTAAATACCTCGGATGGCATGGCTGGGCTGTACAGTAAGCATGCCTTTGACAGTGTAAGAAACTGTCTTCCAGAGTGGCCATACCGTTTTGCATTCCAACCAGCAATGGGAGGGCGGGAGCCCCTGCGGCGCTGCGTGCTCTCCAGCGCCTGCTGTCCTCGGGCTTGCGGGGCTTTTTAATCTCAGCCATTCTGCTCTGTGTGCAATGACGTCTCACTTTAATTTAATTTCCCTAATGACTAATGATGTGCATCTTTTCAAAGTATGCTTATTATCTTTTTTGATTAAGTGTCTGTTCATATCTTTTGCCCATTTAAAAATTGGCGCTGTTCTCTTCTTCGTGAGCGGTAACAGTGTTTTATGTATTCTGGATACAAGTCCTTCATCAGTTGTGCATTCCCAAGTCTTTTCTTCCAGTCCGTGGCTTATCTTGTCTGGATCTTAACTGTCTTTTGAGGAGCAGAAGTTTTTATATTTTGATGAAGCTCAATTTATCAAGTCTTTTCTGTTATGGCTTATGCTGTTTGTGTCCTATTTAAAAAATCTGCCTCCAACTCAAGGTCACAAAGACTTTCTCCTATTTTTTTTTACTAGAAGTTTAATAGTTTGGGGTTTTACATTTAGGTCTATAATCCATGTCAAGTCCATTTCTGTATGATACGAAGTATGGATAAAAGGTTTTTGTGCTTAGGGTTTGAGATTTTTTTTTAATATGGACATATCCCAAAATGTCCCAACCCATTTGTTAGCATGACTATTCTTTCTGCTTAGTGAAATGAGCCAGCCAGAGAAAGACAAAGAGCATATGACCCCACTCATATGCACATCTAATGAACAAAATAAGCAAACAAAATAGAAGAACTCACAGATACAGAAAACAGACCAACAGCTGTTGGGGTTGGGGGGCTGGGAAAAAAGGTCAAGGGATTCAACAAAAAACTGACAAACTCATAAACAAACAAAAATTCATAAGCAAACAAAAGACTGTTCTTTCTGAACTATCTGTTGCCTTGATCTGGGGTCCACCCTTCCACCAACAGCACGCACGAGCTCAGTGACTATATTTTACAGCAAGTCTTGAAATCAGCTGGTGTTAGTCCTTCAGCACTGCTCTCTTTTCTTCAAATTTGTTTTGGGTATTCTTTGCTTGTCTGTACAAATTTATAAGTTTCTTTTTTAAAAAGAGCCGACTGGGATGAGGTCAGAGATCAGGGTCACTTCTTCCTGTTGAGTTCCTAGTGCCTTGCATTGTGCCCGGCAGGTGTACCATAGATGTTTTTGAATGCAAGGAGAGGGTGCACACGGAGGGGCCAGCACATGGTGCGTGACTTGGGGGAGGCTTGGAGGAAGTCACAGAAGATAGTATGACTGCTTGAAAGCCATTTGGTAGTTTCTTAAAACCCTAGATGTTCACATACCAGGAGACCCAGCGATTCCACTCCTCGGTGTTCATCCGTGGAAATGAAACCGTGTCCACAGAAACCCTGTGCAGAAATGTTCATGGAGCTTTGTTCGTGCTCCCAGCTGGAAACAGCCCAGACATCGCTCAGCTCCCCCACAGTCAGCAGATGTGCGGTGTGCCCACAGTGGAGCACTACTCACCACGAAAAGAACTGGTGTGCTGGAACCTGCTGCCCACCAGACGGACCTCAGAATACCGTGGTGAGCAAAGGACACCAGACATGAAAAGTACGCACCTCACAGTTCCATTTAGATGACATTCCAGTGCCAGTGAAGCAAAGCTCCAAGGCAGCGATCAGGCCAGCGGGGGGCTGGAGGAAGGCTCACGGGGGGAGACGACTGAGGAGCGTTTCTGGGGTGATGGTAGCACCCTCCCCAAACTGATTGAGTGTTGTAAGTAAGACCTCAGCATTTCCCTGTATGGAAATTATATGTCAATTCCATTTTTTAATTAAAAGAAGAAAATCATAGTAATTTCTTCTCCAAAGAAAGTAATTCCTGGGCCCCTGATGCTGGGAGGAGTGAAGACACCCCACCGCGGGAGTACCAGGGACCAGGATCTTGGTTGCACCGGCAGGAAATAAAGTTGGGGACAGGGTGGAGGTGGACAGTGCCTTCCAGCCTTAGCATTCAGCCGATCTCTACGTTGTTCCCTGCCTGCATTCTCGATGATGCTCTGCTTTCATCAACAGATACTTGCCATTGCAGGGAGGTCACAGGAGAAGCAGGAAGTCACCTGTGAAGACACAAGGGAGGGGTCATGGTTCTTGGTGATGACACCCCCACCCAGTGCCACGGGGGCCCAAGGTCAGTCTCAGGAGCACCCACACCACCAGGAGCCGCCGTGCAGACAGTGTATCAGGGGGCTAACTTTGTCCTCTCTCAGCTCATGGGAGCTTCCCCAGGGTCACCAGGACCCCTGAAAAGCCACAAAGCATGCCACGCCTCCTGGAGCCCCTCACTCTGCTCAGAGTGTGACCTCAGAGCCAGAGGGATGGAGCCTGTTGTTCCACATGCAATCCAGGGGCAGCTGTGGGTTCTAGGGTGGGTGGAGGACACACAGGTGATGGATGGATGAATAAATGAACGAAATGGATTTTTCATGGGACAGAACTCAGGGAAAAGGTAAAAAATAGGCAAAGGAGATGAAAACTCTGCTTCCACAATTCACATGTACAGCGTAGCCTGTACTCAAGAAAATGGGTATTTTCTAGACTGAGAAGGATATAACCACCCCCCCAAAGGACAGATGGATAAGTACTAACTTATAAAATCCAAATTTCAGAAGGCCTTTACTTGAAGCGACATTTGGAAATCGTATTTGAAATCAGCTGTCTGCTCTTTATTTGGTGCCTAACTGAACCTCTGGGTTTGAAATCATCTGTTGAGAGTCCTGTTCCATGCTCGCCCCTCCAGAGTGATGCTTAGGAACTAAAATTCTCTCTGAGGCAAGCGTTTTAATTAGATTGAGACCTTGGAACCTGGTAACTGTATTTCTTCGCTGAGTACTGTCCAGATGACTACAAGAAGATGAAATGGAGAAATACTGGAGAGAAGATTGGCAAAGAAGGGAGACCGAAATGGCACTTGGCATGTCCCAGGTTCTCGGTTGCCTGAATCTCCTGGCGTGAAGAGGCCCTCAGATGCCACCGGGGCCCACAAAGGAACCAGTTGGCATCCGGCTCCTTGGCAGAGTCTGGGGGTGCAGCCCCTTGATGCGATTTGAATGTATTTCCGTGCCTGTCGTTCTCCATGGATAATCTGGAAAGGAAGGAGCAGCATTCTTTCTGTCTTCGTTATTTCTCCAAAGACCATTGAGTCTGTGTTCTCTTAATGCTGCTTTCACGTTGTACGGAATGACTAAGATGTTGGATATGATTTCGGGGTCAAGAGAAGGACTTAAAAAAAAAGTTGAGAGGATGCTGGGAACGGCTTCAAAACCCTGACCACTGAGTTGCCAGTGAGGTCTGGCCATGGTGTTTGGGGGCACCCTGCGGAGTTGGGCGCCCAGCCTGCGCTCAGTGTGGGGGCCAGGGAGTCGTTGTGAAGTGCCCATAGCCAACCACGTGGCACTTTCCAAAGGAGGAGGGTGGGGGGTAGTAATGAGACAGAGAGTAAAGGGAAGGCTAGAGAATTACAGCGAGAGGAAGAGACAGGAGAGAAGAAACACAAAGAAGAGAGAAAGGAAAGAAGAACAAGGATGAATAGAGGAGGAAGGGTGGAGGGGAGGAGGAGAGAGGAAGACTGGAAAGCCAGAGGGCCCCAGTGGAGACACGCGATCGAGACAGTAGAAGTGTTCTTGGGGAAACTTGTAACGGAACAAAATGTGTATGTGCTAGGGAGCTAGTACCTACAAAAAGAACAGAGGTCCTCAGTTCCACTCAAAACAGGAGTCCTGAGTCTTCACTGTTGGGACCAGACGACCCAAGGATGAGACGCCCAGGTCCCAGTCTGTGGACCAGTCCCCTTCGGCCCGTGCCACCTGCTGTTCGTCTGGGCCAGAGCAGCAGCCCGTACTCTTTCCTTTCCAGCCTAGGCCTCCTTGTCTGCGCGGTGGGACCACTCACCTGATGCTTGCCCTGAGCCAGAGAGGCGGGGCGTGGGGGGGCGCTGCGCTTCCTGTCTCCTGCTCTCTTCATTTTCATTGGTCTTTCAGAGTGATTAGCCCAACTCTTCCCCTCCAGGCAAGCCTGGCTGAGTTGGGGGACCTGGCGACTGTGCTGCTCGATGAGCCCCTAGCACAAGGCACCTAGGGGTGGGACAGATCCTGGCCAAGGCCCTGAGTCCTCAGTGCAGCACTGCCCCACTGAAGGGGCAGAGGCCTGAGGACATCAGTACGTGGAGGCCAGGTTGTCATTCGCCAAATGCCACGTTTCCCTCTCAGCGTCCAGGGGTGTGCAGGTGGCTTGGCTTATCATTGCGGAAAGCAGGAGGCAGATCGAGACACAGAAAATATTGAAAAATCATAAGACTGATGAGAAAACTACAGTTTCTGGGCCAGACCTCGGCATTTGCTTTTCTCCACTGAAGATGCAGCAGATAAATCAGCTAGGTGTCATGGGGGAGGGAGTAGAAACCCACGAGCTGCCCTGTGACAACGAGGACAGCCACGAGGGTGAAAGGTGGAGACAGATACCCGTGAATGCCAGGTGGGATTGGCATCTTGGGTCGTGGGACCAGAAGGCTGTCGGGGTTTGGGGAGCCTGGGAAGCTGGGTTTGTTCATTGGTTTTTGCTTTAGTGCTTCTACATAGCACCCCCACAGCCTCCCAATTCATTACAACCATGTGGTATGTTAGCCAATTGGATAAATACAAGACCCAGTTTGTTAAAGATGGTCCAGAGAGAAAACGAAGCGGACTCCGTCAAGCACGGGGTGAGGAGCATTGCAGTGCCTTGACCTCTCAGCAGGTGGGAGATTTAAAAAGAAGGGAAGGCAAAGGGCAGAGCCCATGAGCAGATCCTGGCAAGGAAAGTGAGGGGTTCCCACTGGCCAAAGGTGGGCCAGCCGGACCACTGATAGGGCGGCAGAGGCAATGGATGGAAACAGTGAAAACTCACTGGGTAGCTTGGGAGGGTCCTACAAAACCAGCTCTCTATTTTGAAAAATCAAGCATTTTTCTTGCCTTGTTTTTTTTTGTTTTGTTTTTTTTTAAATAAGGGCTCCATCTCAGGGAAATTGAAAAGTTGATGAGAATACTTCTCTTTGCAGAAATCTTTCAGTTAATAGAGAAGACAATAGAAGTAGAATACCACCATTTGAAATAAAACTGTGGGGATGCAATCAGCAAAATCGAGACTGAAAAATTCTACAGCATTTGATCAGGTTCCTTCAGTAGATTGCAGGGACAAAAAAAGGACCTATAGATTAAGAGCTTGGAAGGGCCATCAACCAAGTAACCAATTATAATCTTTGGATTTATTTGGATCCCAAATTAAACAAATTTTAATTTTATGAGCTAATCAAAAATCTGGACACAGATTGTATATTTGATTTTGAGGAACTGTTCCCTTTTATGGGTGTGAAAGTGGTATTGCCTTATTGTTTTCATTTTGAAGAGTGCGTATCTTAGAGATACGAGTAGAAATATTCACGATGCTCAGCATGTCCTTCAAAATACCCCACAGGCAGCAGCAAGGGGGCAGGGGACGGATGAAACAAAGAGTGGCTCTGCGTTGAGAATTGCTGGAGAGGGTGAGGGCTGCATGGGGCTTTATGTTACCATCTCCCTACTTTTGTATATGCCTGGTGTTTTCCTTCTTAAAAAAGAAAAAGTAACACTTTGGGAAATGGGGGTGTATGTAGGGTTGCCACCTTAAGCCCAAACTCATAAAATCCATTGTTGATGAAATACTGCAGAGCACCCTACAGCCCACAGTCGAGAGGGGCACAGGTGATGGTGTCGGGGAGAGTCCTGGATGGGGGCTCTGGCCGCTGGTGTTGGATTGAGGGGGTATCTGATGCTGGCTCACTGTACCTCCAAAGTCTGGAGGGCCAAGATGGCAAACTGGCTCTGCCAAGCAAAGCACACCTTGAATCGGGGCTCCTCAGGGCAGAAGCCTCATTTCTCAAGGCTGTGCGTTAGACAACAAATTTTCCCCTGTACTCCCCATCCTCGGTTCCCCAATGAAAAGTGGTTTGGATGCTCAAAACCATTTGCCACCCCAGCCACCTGCCCACTCCCGAGAAGGTGTGTGTCTCAGCCCCTGCTCTCACAAAGAAGCCCCAGGCTGTCGTGGGGACGAGGTCCCACCCCCACATCCCCCGAACCTTTCCTCCCATTTCTTCCTATCGGAGGTGCTCTCCACAAACACCAAGGCATTGATTTTCCGATTGATCGAGGTGGAGAATGCTTCCTACAGTGATGACTCTTGACAAGCAGGGAATAAAAAGCCAATCATAATGAGTTCATTTACTTTGCTTGATTATATTACTTTATAACGCAATATGTATACCAACACCGCCTTTCAAGGACATCTTCCTCTGTACGCTGCCAGCTCTTAACACGGCTGCCGGTTAATGTGAAAATCCATCTTGCCGCGTGATGTGTGAATGTAAAAATCCTCCTTAGTGGGTGGCGGCGGCGGCTGCTTTTTAACACCATGCTACGGAACCTTCCCCGCAACCAGGAAGACCTGATTGATGCGGTCAGAACCACCCAGACTCGGGGCTGGGGTTCATGGAGGGTGCTTGTTGATGACCAGTGGGGGGAATGCAGTGAAAGCCTAATTGTTGGTCATAAATATGCTGTATTTCCCCTATTGATTATCTGACACCGAAATGAAAAGGATTACCTTATTAGCTCATGTTTAGCCATAAGTATGCCCTGTGTGCTCCCAACCCGGTCCGCTTGCAAGAGACTGACTAATTCTTTGAGATGAAGAGCGAGGCCTGTTTGGCGCTCCAGACAGTCTGGGCGCTGTCCCTCGTCCCATGCAGATGCCATTGGACTGGTCCCCGCCTTCCAGGGGCCTCATAGAGATGCTCTGTTCTGCCAGCCCCCCGCGGCTGTGCAGAGGCCTCTGTGTGCCCTTGGCGCGGTGGGAGATGGAGACTAAGTAGGACTTCTGTTTGAGGGGTTGGGTGGCCGGCCTGTTCTTTTCCATAAGCTTCTGGGGGCAAGGTCTGGAGTTAAGTGGTAACCAACCAAAGCTGGCGCTTCTTAAAATAAAATCAAATGCCTTACAGTGAAACCCCAGCTCTCCAGAACTCCCAGGAAATGAACCGCGGGGGCTTGCTCACGGTGACTCAGAAGAGAGCCGAGCGTTGCCCCCAGAGCACTGCAGAGCCTTGTCGTTCATCTTCTTGATAACTTGTGTTAAAAAAAGAAGGAGGAGAAAGGACTCTGCCTTCCCTGCCTCCCTAGTGGTGTGTATGGGACACAATTAGTTCTCCAGTGACACGTGAGGTCACCCTTCCCTCGCCTTCCGGGGTGCGGCCTGATTGGCCGCAGCACTCCTCTGCTTGAATGTCACTGTGAGAACAGCTCTGGGCCGCATGGTCTGTCTCTTTCTGTGAGGCTGCGGTGAGCCGGGGGCCTCCTGGGAGAAGCACCATCCTTGTAGGCTAACATCAGCGCCGGCGAGCAAGTGCACGGCTGCCTTGGGGGACACCAGGGAGCATGCAGGGGGGCACAGGCGCTAGCCACTCCTTGTCTTTACCATCCCAGCTCCCTGCCGGAGGGTTTTGGCCGGCCACTGCCGCCGTGGGCTTGCTTAGACAGTGGTGCTGGTTTTCTCTGCTGTGTAACTCCTCTTCGTTCCAGGCCAAGGCCGGGGATGCTCCCGCTGCTGGCATTGGGGCAGCTGTGGCAGGAGGGGCCTTCTCTCCTTGCTTTGGGCTCCTCAGGTGTGACCTGGCAAGGCGAGAGCTCATTCCAGCCCTACCCTTCTTCTCTAAGCGCCCTGCGGCGAGTTGAGTCCACCGCCCTGAGCCTCGGTGTCCTCCTCTGGAAAGTGGGGCTGCAGACCTTAAGCTACAGGGTTGAGGCTGCAGGAGGGCAGCAGTTAACCTCCCTGTCCGCACAGGCGAGGCGCCGCCAGCCTTTGATTTTGGCTGTTGTTTCATTTTTACTTCTGCTAGCAGCCCACCCCTAGTGTCGCCTCTGTCCTGGCTTTCTGAGCTGCCACAGAAACCTCTCTAGGAGAACAGTAAAAGTGAAGGATAAGTCACAGCCAGGTTCATTCTCAGCAATACATAACGTGGCAATTACTTAATGGAATGTTCCTTGGGACGGGAAGGGGATACTGGGCTCATCGAGTGGGTGTCAGTGGTGTGCCAGGACGGGCTGGGCACCTCATCTCACCCGGGGTCCCTGGTGCGTGGGTCCCACAGGTTTGCACTTCCCCGACATTCCCATTGCTCTGCACCCACTGACCATGGCCATATTACACCCCTAAATCACTTTACCTTCAGACAAGGCCACACCCTGCCAATACATTTGCTCAACAGTCCAAGCAACTTTGCTGGGCCTGTGGGGTCAGGGAGAGGACCGAGTTTTTGGTGAGCTTGGCTAGTGGGCATGTTCTGTTTCCTTGTCATACCTGAGAGGAGATAGAAATGACGCTGGGGTACTTGATGCTGTGTCTGTCCCACCTGTGGGCCTCAGAAGTGACTCAAGCTGTAGGGTCACCTAGGAAGGATCTCTGGCCGAAAGACTCCAGATAGAGCCCTGCCCCTCAGGTCGTCATCTATAAAAGCCCAGGAAGGACCAGAGGCCTTGATTCTTTTTTGTAAGTCCCCATGGTGGACCCCCTCTTCCTCCGCAACTAAAACCAGAGGGCTCAGGGGTAAGAGGAGCTCCACATTAAGAGCAGGGTCACCTCTTCAAACTCCCTTCCAGTTCCATCACCCCCATGGGGCTCAGCGGGGCTCAGCAGGCCTCAGGCCAACCTGGGCAGGCCAAGGCTATACGGAGTGGCAGGCACCATGGGGCAGAGGGCACCACCCACTGGAGTTGGTACGTCATCTTGTAGACCAGCACTGCAGGCCCCAGAATAGTGGAGATGCAGCGTGTAGGCAGGCATCCCTTGGAACAGGGCAGGGACAGCACCCGCAGAGTGTACAACAGGGTGTTCATCAAAGAAACCTAGAAGGAAAGTGCTGAAGTCTGGGGGGGGTTCACTTGCTTTTATTCCCTGCCTGTGATTGGGATGTTGCAGATTAGGCAGAAATGGGAGTTAAAAATACACCCACTGGACCTTTGCTCAGAGGTCAGCTCTGTGCAGGAGAAAGAGAAAAAAGTCTCAAAATCTGACTCGAATGCTCCAAAACATGGTCTCCCTGAAAGGCTGCTGACCTCCTGCAGCGGGAACCAGACAACCACAGGAGATACGTGCGTAACGTTGAGTATTTCCAGGACGCGCTACAGACACACTTGAGTTCCATTAACTATTTCTAGAAGCTTCAGAAAACCAGCCGTCAGCTTGCCAACTGCCGAATCCCAATCACCTGTTTCCTTCTCCAGAGGGAGAGAACGGCTTGAACTGGCTGCCCCCCAGAATTCCACGGGGTCTGGTTTCTTGTCGAAAACAACATGAAGACCTCTGCCTGGAAGAGGAAGTCAGAAAAAAGCAGAGCAAATTAGGAAGCGGTTGCTTTTGTGGTGAAGAATGCTGTTTTCCATCAATACTAGGCCCTTCGAGCAAGGCCCCCCGTGCCCACACTGACTTTCCCTGCCGCTCTGCTCCCAAAGTTTCCTCAGTGGCCGCCCTTCGTAACATAGTTCTCCCCAGAGCCCCACTGTCTGTCGATATTCCCGTCTCCCCTCCAGCACCGGGTCGGTCGTCTGTCTCTGTAAAGGACCACCGAGTATATATTCTAGACCTTGCGGGCTGTGTGGTCGCTGGCACACTGCTCACCTCTACTTTTGCAGCCCAAAAGCACCCAACAGGCAGCACCTAGATGGGCAGCTTCAGCTACGGAAACAGGTGGGTTGGGCTGGGCCCCAGGCCCGGGTGGCTGACCCTGCTCTAGGCTTTCTTTGAGGGAAGAGACACCAGTTATTTCTCGTGTCTCTTCAGTGCTTGGCACGGTGCCTGGCACATAAAAGGTCTTCACTGAATGGTCAGTGAGGGTATGTGAATGAACAGAAGCAAACCAACTGGCCAGGAGGGATTTCAGTTTAGCTGCTGCCCAAGAGAAGTCTTTCTATGTGTGGGACTTAATGCAGGGCGGGGCAAAAGGAGTTTTACAGTTGTTCATATGGAAAAATAATACAATTAATAAATAATAATACAAGAATAAACTGTGTATTTTGTGTACTTACAACTGTAAACCTCCTTTTGCCCCACCCTGCATTTAAGAAAAACTATAATTTGGTAAGATGAAAGAAAACAGCATGTATGAAGCACTCAGAATGTGGCAGACGCTAAGCGCCCGTCATTCCTTATTTCTGTCCCAGCCACAGCTGAATAAAACAAGTGTACAGTCCCAGTCGCTTGTAAGTGGTTGGTTCCCCAGATAAGCAACACAGACTCCAGGAACCCCTGTTGCCTTGGTCTTGCAAACTGTGCTTTCATCAAAAGTGCAGCGCTAGCCATCAACCCTGCCTCTTGCAGAACTGCCATGGAATTCTGAATTGGAGGGTCCAACTGATGTGAGCTGGCTCCCTTCTGGCACTGGAGTAAAGATGAGGCCGCTGGGGCCAGAGCTGGCAGGCGGGGGAGGGGAGCGCCCTCCCGGGCCCCCAGCTCCCGGGACAGTCTGCCATGTAAACTGTCAGGAAGACACGCTGAGGTCGTGTCGAACCAGGGAACTAAGTCAACAACTGGCTGGATTTTTTTCTGTAATAAATCAGCTGTTTTCCTGAATGCACAGCATTCTTGGCAGCATCAGAGAACAACCCTGAACAGTGTCACGCAGGACTTTTGGGGGAAAGTGTCATCAACAGCCTGCTGGTGCCTTCTACCCCTCTTTCCACCCTCCTCTGATGTCCCCTCACCCTGCACAGGACAGCTTGCTCTGTCTGCCAAGTTCTGAGTCACCTCCTTTCCCCCACTGGGTCCAAGGCCGAATCCAAAGGCAGAATACTCTCAGGCATTTAAATGTTGCGCCAACTTGCTCCATCAGAGCCTGCAAGCAAGTGGGTCCAAGCCACTGGGAAATGTGGGTGGCTGGCAGAGCTGAGGACTTGGTCTTCAGGGAAAAGTGTGGCCTGGCTGGTTCTGCACGGCTAGGGATCACCTTTATGCTTTTCACACATTCTCAACTGAAACGTGTACAAATGGGGGCTCAGTTGACTCCAGAAACCACACTAGAAGAATGCATTTTCCTTCACTATGCAGTTCTTACCTCTTCTGAACTTTCCAAAGTGAAACTTTAAGCCTGGGTCGGGGGGAGGCTTCTCTGTTCATAAAAGTATTCCGTTTTCATTGAGTTTCTTTAAACAGCAAACTCTCTAATAGATTTTTAATAGTGTATTCATTTATTATATTGGCTGGCCAGTGTGTGCATAATTAAAAAATAATTCAAAAGGTATCCAGTGAAAAGGGACCGGCACCCTCTTCACCTGCCACGATCCGTCGCAACCAGCACTGTTAGTCTCTCTGGTGGCATCCCCCCGGAGCGGCGCTTTGCCTGCAGAAGCGCGTGTGCACAGATGTTTCCTTATAGGAACAGCAGCACGTTCCGTGCACAGTGCTCTGTACCCCGTTTCTTCACTCGGCGATCTGCCTGGAAGCCTGTTTCCTTCAGTGTGTGGAGCTGCCTGCCCCCTTCCCAGGCTGTGGAACGCTGTGCTGCGCCAGTTTGGCCCCTCCGCCCACCCAAGCTGGGTGGGCCTTCGCTGCTGGAGTGTTTTCAAGAATGAGATTAACAGGGCGAGGAACAGAATGCCTGAGCAAGGTCTGGCTTCGCTGGTGTACCTCAGGCCTCGGGAGAACCGCCTGCAGGAGGAATTTTAAAGACAGGAGACTTGCAGGTCTGACAGGAGATGTGAGTTGTGCCCTCATGTTGCTGGGGATACAGAGCACAGGGCGCTTGTGCTGGAAATACGGTGGGGGCTGGGGCTCCTGTTACGTTACCATGGCAACCCAGTCCCCAAACATGGTCAGCTGCCTCTGAAAATCTTCCCTGCTTCACACCCTTCCATGAGTTGACCCAGGGCTGGCCTGGAGGCCTCAAAAGAGACCGTTTCTCCCCACGTTTTGTCCTCATGACACAGTGGGCATCCTTTCATATCACATGTCCCCCCGAAGCACAGAAGCTCCCGGGTGTGTCTTCCCACCTCCCGAGGGATCTGTGAGCACACAGCACCTTCCCTTTCCCATCAGAGCATTCAGTTTCACCGTGGCTGAGAACAAAGCTGAGTAAAAACCAAAAACAAACCATATGACGGTGACAAAAGAGAGTATTTCGTAACCCCTGGGGGAAAAGAGAATCAAGCTATGGTATTTTGTGTAATTTTTCATGGAACGTGTTAGGAGTGTTGCTCAGTTTGATCCAAAACACAGAGCCGGGGCTAAGACGACGGCAGCCTCCTGCTCCGTTTTTCTCAGTGAGAAAATGAATTGCTTTGGCAGCATAGCACCTTTTAAAATAAGAATTCTGCGAAGTAGTCTAACGTATTAGTGACTCAGTCTAAAAATTAGGAAACTTGTAAAAGCCAAGTTTCACAGCCAGCATCTTAATTTAGTTAATACAGAACGATACACATGGAATAAAACAACTCCTTGGCCATATGGCACGTTGTGTAGGCAGCGGCTCTGCACGCGCGCGGCTCCGGACTGACCCTGAAGGAGGCACAACAGCCACAGAGCGCCGCTCAGCCCCATGCAGGGCCCTCCAGGCAGCTGGAGGCTCCCTTCCACCTGCTGATCCTGCAGAGACGCTGGAGCCCAGCTTTCCCCACCCCTTGGGAAGAACACTTACAAATGGAGAGAAAATTTAATCCCCACCCCTGCCCCCAGCAGATCTTGTCTCTGAGTCTACAAGCAGGGCCTCCCTGGGGCAGCAGTACCATCAGAGGTGCCCCGCCATTTGATGGGACCAGTCTGGAGCTAGAGGCTCTGCAGAAGGTCTCCACCGGAGGCGGAAAGGAGAGGGGTGGCTGCCGCAGCTCAGCATGCAGCTCCAGTCCCCGGCCTCATCTCCCAGCCACAGGCCAGAGAGCCTCGGAGGTGAAGAAGCAGGCCCTGCACGGGCCCTCCCAGACAAAGACACCAGCCTTGAGAGACCCTGCCGCTTTCTTGTCAGAACCAAGTGGTACTTCATTGTGGGGGACCCAGGAGGGGCATCTAAAAGCATGTGACCCGAGGAAGCCCAGCACTCTCCATAAACCCTCTGGGACGTGTGCTCCAGGCACACAGTCAGACTCATAGCTGAAATCAAGAATGTAAACTGCAGAGGGCGCATGAGAGTCTGGCAAAACCCCATGGGATGGGCGAGACACCCTGCGGTTTCAAGTCCATGGGTTCCCGGTCCCAAAGGAGCAAGTGTGGACTGGCGACCATGTCCTAGTGGATATCCTTCCCTGGATCTGGGGTGCTGACCTTGAAGCTTTGGAGCTGCCAGAGGCATCTCCACAGACCTGGAGGAGCAGGGAGTTTTGCTGAGGGGCCCAGATAGCACAGAAAGAACTAGAAAAGGGTGTTCCTCCACATTCCTCACCCTTCTCAGGCGCCCA
Source organism: Micronycteris hirsuta (assembly GCA_004026765.1). Classification (NCBI taxonomy): domain Eukaryota; kingdom Metazoa; phylum Chordata; class Mammalia; order Chiroptera; family Phyllostomidae; genus Micronycteris; species Micronycteris hirsuta. The sequence goes on from PVJI01000005.1 coordinate 635,003, forward strand.
GGACCCTCCCGAGCACTGTTGGCAGACACAGGTCCCCATGAGTCACTGCTCTCCCCCCTCTGCAAATTTCCAAGAAGGAAGCCTTGGGGCTGCTCCCCATCTGATAGCACATCTGCTTCTGGCCCCAGGAGCGTGGATTCCTGGCAGAAGTCGGACTATTGGCAGACGGGCCTGCAGGAGCCACGCTCCAGCTTCAGGGCCCCAGTCCTCACCCCCTCCCACAGCCCCGGGGTGTGCTCGAGAAATCCAGCAACCACCTCTGAATAAGAGACCAGGACCCTCCAAAATACTTCAGGATCCTTCTCCGTGAATTGTAGTGCATCTGCAATTCAGACGTGTCCCTGAGGCCGTGCACTGCAGGTGGTCAGAGAAAGGCCTAGAGCCAGCCAGGGCGGGAAGGCTGCGAGCGAAGGGCCACAGGAGAGTTTGGAAGTGAGAACTCCTGGTGCAAAAGTCTTTTTTTCCCACAGAAATGTTGGCTGGCTGGAGCCCAAGCTCGATTTTACAAGAGGGTCTAAGCCAGTTTTTCTGCGACACCAAAGTGAAGTCGGGTCGGCGCCTTCATCCAAGTTGCTTGCAGAAAAGCAAAGCTCGGAGCTTGAAAAGTGCCCACGTGGACAGTGTGGAAGCCATTGGGCCGGGGCTCTGCCCGCTGAGCGATCTGGGTGGCACTGGAAATCTCTCTCCTGTATACACGCCATCTCTTCCTCCCCCTGTGTCGAGAACTGCTGGCGAATCTGGAGCAAGGTGCGGTGCTGACGTGTCTGGGTGTGGATGAGGCTGTGGGACAAGGCATTCTTCACTGGTGAATGCATGTGGGCCCCATGCCGGCTGTCCGGGCCTCCGCAGTCCTGGCTCGCCCTGAGAGCCCCTGGGTCTGCCACTGAGAGATGTGGACTAGGGAGCAGAGGGGTGGGACAGCCCTGCAAGTCCAGTCCCCTGGACCTGCCTGGCTTGAGTGTTTCTCAGGGCCCTGCCCACTGGGTTGCTGGAGGGTGTTGGGACAGCTAGAATGTCAGAGTGGAAAGGACCTGCAGTCACCGGCCTCACTGGACACATTCCCACCCACTGCAGACTCCATCCTCTCCCCTCCTGCCTGTGCCCTGCTGCTGTCCAGCCGTCCTCTGACCCTGCCTGCCCTGTGTCCCATGACTGGCTTGATTTGGGTTTAAAAGCCCCTGCCCTGCCCACCCAGGGAAATGGCTCTTTTCAGCACAGCAGTTGGGGTGGTGGGGGGAGTGGCGGTGAGCTCAGACCCCACCCATGCCCTGAGAATTCTAGGTCCAAAGTCTGGAAGTTCAAAGCCCATTGCCAGAGGAGCTCTCAACTGACAGAGCACCTCTGGACGGGGGTGCTGTCCCTGGGGCTGCCCCCAGCTTCCGGGAGTGACCTGGGCTGCCTGGGTCCACTGCCTGCAAGTTCGTTGAGAGCTCCTCCAGGGCCAGCCGGAGACAGACCAGGAGCATGGGCCCGGGGGTTCCTTCACCTCACCCTAAGATTCTGGGGTGCCCAGGAGGATGGGTTAACTTCAAAATATGCACAGAATGTCCTGCGAAGCTACTGGGGCAGGAAGCAGGCCACCCCCCCCGACCCACCCTCCCCCTCCACTTCCCTATACTCTTCTCCCAGGGCCTCCTCCTCCGCCTCTGCCAGCGCCCGCCTCTCCAGGACCTGCTGCTGCAGCCGCCGCCAAAATAAAAATGCATAGAGTCTCTGCAGTGGAAAACAAACGATAACTTTATTGCTTACCCGCAGCCTCCCCGGCACATGAATCATGAGTTTCCATCCTGTCACTGGGGCCTGGAGCAGAAACTGGTTTCTGTTTCCTTCAGAGGCCCTGTTGTCTGGGGAGCCGCAGTGGCCGTTGGAAGGGCCGTCGGGGGGATGGAGGGACTTGTCCGTCCCTGTCCTAGGTGCCTGGTCCTCATTACCTGTGCTGTGCCCACAGAGCTCTCAGGTGTCGAAGTGGAGGGGTTATGCTGTCTGCCTTCCCTTGCATCTTGCAGAGGAGGAATCTGAAGTCCGGGGTGAAGATGGGTGCCCAAGGGCCCCTGGAGCTAGGCTCGGCTTCCCCTCTGTATCTGGTCTTTTCTGAAATGCAAAGTCCCCAGGCCCTGCCTCCACCACAGAGAACAGAGAGATGCTGCTGACCTTGGCCCCAGGAGGAGACACGGCCAGCCTGGGTTGCATCTGACTGCCCCTCCTGGGGACATGAGGAGCCCCACAGCAAAGTTGAGGAGGACCAGGAGGTTGCCATAGCTGGCCAGGCAGCAGTGGTCCTAGGCTGTTCCGATGACACAGGCCCAGAACCGCAGGATAAAGCCCAGCCAGCCGGTGCGCGTGACGGCTCCACACCTGTGGGCGGGGCCCATGTGCCTCTCACCAGCACATCTTGGGGACCAGGGCTTCCAGAGCCTTCTTAGGACTCCATTTCCAAATCCAGCCTTTCCTGGCCAGCTGTCACCCATGATGAGGGCAATTGAGCTGGCTGTCCCAGACATGGCACATACCAACTGAGTTTCTTTCTCAAGTCCACCTTGGAATTAAAGACTCGGACAAACTGCATTTTGTTGATCGCCAGAGCACCATTTTGAGCAGGACAGCTGGGGTGGAGGTGTGGGCCCCCCCAATCACAAAGGCACCGTCGGAGGCACACCCCAGCACTAGACAGGGAGCAGCACAGCCCGTCCCCAGTCAAGCCCTGCAAGGGCGGCAAGACTTCTTCCCTGCGAGAGAGCTTCCCTTCCTTTCTCCTGGAGGTGAAAGCTGGGCCTGCCCAGTATCAGTGACAAGCAGGAGACACAGTTCACCACCAAAAGCCTGTGTGGAAATGGCACGTGGGTCTCCAACCCACCCCCTCCCGCCCTCGGGCCTGGATCAGGGCACCCCAACTGCTGTGGGGTTTTTCATCACAATGCCAAGGGCCTTCCACCTATCTGAACTCTCATTCCAAGTGCCAGGACCAAAGAAGCACTTTCTCTTTCAACAGGAAGCTGGGCCATCCCCAGGGCCACGTGACCAGGCAGAATCCAGGAGGGCTCTGTCCTCAAGCCCACCCATGGAAACAGCTGACGGGAAGAAGTCAGGAGCTGGGGCAGGGTGAGACGTGCTGACAGAGCTCCAGCCCCCGTACCCCTGGAGACACGAGTCCGTGCCCTGCTCCTTCTGGCCCTGCCTTGGGAATCCAGAGTTGTTGTGCTCTGAGTCTAGGTGTTGGGACAGTTATGGGTTCAGAGACCCTCACTGGGGCATGTGGGCCTCCTACCTGAGACTGTCTTACTCTTTTCCAGAACAAAAGAAAGCCAATGGCCCAGGCCTGGGTGTTGCCCGGTACTCCTTGCCATGCAGAAGGGGGAGGCCCTATCAGCTCCTACCTGGGAACGGTGTCACCTGGCAAGGGAGGGAAGGAGGGCTGCTTAGTGGTCGCCTGGATGGGAGGCTGAAATTGTGGGCTTTGTGGCCTCCAGGACACCTGAGGTGAGGCCTGGAGACTGCAGAAGTCAGCAGGGAGGGCTGTTGTCAGTTAAATTCCTGGGGATGACTTGTGAAAAAGGCATGTGACCCTCCAAGGACCTTGGGTGTCTTCCTCCAGCAGAGTTGTGGTGTCTAAAGCCTCTTTCAGACCCTGAGTCTTTTCTGCACATTCTCCCAGCCGGTGAACTTGACCTCACCCCAGTGAGTATTGCAAGTACTGCAGGGGCCTTTTAGCCACTCCTGGCGCTTCCCATTTGGTATCCTGTCCGACCTGTTCTTCACTGGTCTGGAAGAATGGTCCTGGGGTGTCTGCATTCTGTTACCTTCCCCACCACTGCTCGCAGCACCAGCAGCCCCCAACAACACTGCTGCAGCATTGGTGTCCTCTGTGGTCTGCGTGGCAGTGTTCGAACTTCCTGGCCACCGAAAGGTCTCACACATCCATCAGAGTCCTGTGACATGCCACACACGCAATGATGGACAGAAACAGCCCCTATGCTTGCATCCAGCCTGCATCCAGTCTGGTGGCAGAGACCTTGGAGAGCCGCACGTGCACACCTGTTGAGTTATATTGATCTTTATCCTGAGAGCAGTAGGGGCCATGGAGGCTTTATGCAGGGCGGGGGGAGATTTACTGAAAAGAATGTCTGTGTTTGCTCTGTATGGAATAGAGGGGACAAGAATATGTTGGCAGACCAGTGGGGCAGTGCAGAGGCCCAGGGAAAGCTGGGAAGTGTGGAGAGGGGGTGAAGAGGCAAATGGGCAATTCCAGAGAAAGTTAGGGTAACGCAAGAGCAGCCTTATGGTGCAGTAGACAGGGGTTGGAGGTGAGGGGCAGAACTTCCCACAGACTCTGGCTGGACAGAGATCCTATTGACTGAGGCAGGACCCTGGGGAAGGAGACCATGTTGGGGCACATCCTGAGCCTGGTTTGCAGCAGGTGAGGGCAGAGGCCCTTGAGAACATCTAGTTTCATCCCCCACTTCGGCCAATGGTCTTTTTCAGCCCAGAGCTACTGGTCTCATACCAAAACACATACCGTTCGCCCAGGACAGTTCTTCAGCCAGGAACGAGCTGCCCACCCCCTCTACTCCACAGGGACCCCAACCCCTCCTTCTGGCCAGCCTTCCCCCAGCATCTCTCACTGAGGCAGTGAAGTGACCCAGAGGTACCCATCTTCTAAGACCAAAGCCAGCAAGAAGCACCACCCCGCACCAGAAGGGGCTCCAGCTCCGCTTCTCACCCTGCACTTGAACTAGGCACATGCACATCTCAGTGCCCTGCCTAGATGCTAAGTTTCAGAGGACAGAAACGCAGCTTGTAGGCTTGGTAGCTTCCATAGCCCCACGCCCGGGGCCTTGCCGGAACTGTCACTCAGCGCAAGTGTTAAAGACAGCCTCCCCTCGCGCCTGAAGTACAGAGCCACATGGCATTTCTGTATACGCATTCCAAATAGGCCGCGGGAGGTGCACACCTAAACTCCATTCCATCTTGCTCTACACACCGAGGTCGAGCAAATGGATCTGTGCAGAAATGCTCTTTAAAATGCATTACGTACATGCGTTTAAAGAGCCGCTCACTGCTCGGTGAATTTCAAAAAGGAGCAAGCGGGTGATGAACGACCTCGGGTTGTTAGCAGCTGAGGAACAAGGGGCCGTGTCCGTCTGCAGGTAAATAAAGTGCGGACATACATCACCGGTGGGGCCGTGTCGGGAGGGGCCCCAGACCTGTCGGACAGGAGCGCGGTTTCCCGTCGTTACCGTGTTGGACAGTAAGGTGCTTATTTGGATGGAATGTGAAAGGAGTCATGGGCGAGGTTGGGGGGGGTCCCATTCCATCATAGGGCAAATTTCAGGTTTGGGCGGCCACCTCAAGGCACGGACTAGCAGGTGTGGTTGGCTTTGGTATTTGTTCTTGTTTTTAACTAATCCATCAGATTCTGTTTCTGAACTTTGTGTCCTGGACGACACCACGAGACAGGTGTAAAGCAGCGTTTCCAAGCCTGCCTGAGTCGGGGGAGGAGTGAGTCCGGTTCCTCTGCAGGGTGTTAATTCCAGCCGTCTCCTCTCCTCCCTGAGCGCTCTCTGAGGGGAAAACCGAGGTCGAGTCCTTGGCAAGCCACCCTTCATACTCCATGTGTGCAGAACACGGCGGCGGGCACTGCGGGGAGTGGTCAAAGAGCCCCAGAGGCCGTTCCGACACTCCGTGAGCTGTCACGGAGCCCACACATCACTAAGTCCAAAGTGGAGGCTCAACCCCGAGCGGAAGTAAGGAAGGCGCTGGGGCCCAGGAGGTGCGTGGGATGGAGCCGGGCTTTGCTGGGCCAGCCACACCTGCAGCCGCGTTCACGTTAGAGATAGAGTCAGCTGGGAGCGAATCTCCTTTCTGTGTGTTACCGATCCGTGCGGGGTGCCTCGGGCCTGGGCACCAGGTGTTGTCCTGGGGGTATGCACAGAAGCAGGTACAAGATGAAGGACAGGCCCGGCCTGTCGAAGTGAGCTGGAGTGTGCTCGCCGTGGCAAGTGCTCTGGGAAATTACTCTTTCGGACAACTTCTTCCAAGATGGACAGCTTCTCCCCTGGCCTTGAGAAGCTGGGTTTCTGACCTTGGGCCAGTTACTTGGTTCTGGAGGTCCTGACCCCCCACCCCTTGTGAAGATGAGCAGCACCTGCCAACCAGCCCCCTTGCATCTGTGAGCCCTCGTCACACCTGCCACTTTGCTACTCTGACCCAGGAAGTACTACAACCTGCTGAGCGCTCGCAGCGGGTAGGAGCAGCAGATGGTGGTCAGATCTCTGGGTGTGCTGCCCACGGTCACCATCTTGGTTTGTTCAGCTTGGGATTTCCCCAGTGGTTCATTTTAACTCAGCTTTGGGCACATTTCCCAGCAGGCTTCCCACCCCCTCCTGCTAAGGAGACAACCTTAGCCATATCAAGTTTTCAAAATCTGGTGTGTGTTTCGCTCTACAGCGTTGCAATTTGAATGCTAAATTTTCATCAGAAGTACTTGACCTGTATGTCAATTTCATAAAGTTTAGAGTGGAAAACATTGACCCACACACCGAAGTTGTCCCAAACAGACTTCCAAGTTTCCCAATAACTGAGTCAAGTGTTAGTTTTTGAAATTTCATTTTAATTCAGTAAAACGAAACATCTGTTTCTCAGTTGCATGAACTACATTTTAAGTGCTCAAAAGCCACATGGGACGGGTGGCTGCCACCCTGGGCGGTGCTGATAGAGGACATCTCCACTGTCCCAGAAAGGCTGCTTACTGGGCTGGACGGGCCCCGGGGAGGCGCAGGCAGGGATCCTGAACAGCAGGCGGAAAGGCATCCCTGCCGGGCTCAGGTTGGGGCCACGCCACGCGTGGTCCACGGGCCATCTAGGCATGCCGCAGTCCCAGAGAGCAGGGTAGGACATCGGGCGGGCAGGGCCTTCCCTGTGGCGGGCAGGAAGGGCTCCAGCGTGGTTTTCACGCCCAAAGTGAAGGCAGCAACTTGCAGGACAAAGTCTGTGCTTGCCCCCGCCCCCCAGCCTCTCTGGCCTTTGCACCCTCACTGACTACAGAGCCTGGACTGATGACGTCATCCTCAGAATTGCTCTCACGATCCTGGAAAAGCTGAAGTGAAACATACCAGCCAGGAAGAGCCCCAGTGCCCACTCCCTAACCCCTCACCCTTCCAAATCTTGCTTCCCATCTAGGAAGCCCATCCCCCTGCCCTAGGAGGCTTCGCTTCCCCTCCTAACATCACTGAGTCTCAACGGCCTCATCTGTAAATGGGGACAGGACAGACTGTTGTCACTGCTGTGTACTGACTGTAGTGCAGGGACCCGGGGGTCTGCTGTGCGCTGGACCCCCAAGTCTGCCATTCATAAGCTGTGGGGCTGGTGAGGCACCTGCCTCTCTGCCGCTCGTTTTCCTCATCTCCGGGGTGGTTGTGAGATTACACAGGTGAACGTATAGGGATTTATCTGAGTTATGTGGGGCACATGGATGGGGCCAGCTGTCAGGTGGATGCTGGCTGGTGTTCTCTACCTCGTGGCCCTCCTCTGGCTTCTTCAGGTGCTTCCTGCTACATGGGCGTGGCACCTGCTCCTTACGTGGGGTCAGGTCCTCTGGGGAAGGACCAGGCCTTGTTCCGTTGTGTCTCTAGGATGCCTGCCTTGGGACTGGGCACCCAGAAATTTCTCAAGAAAGAAGAACCGGTGGGTCTGAACTTGCCCCCATGGTCACCTGCCCCCATTCCCAAGGCATGTGCACCTGATGACCAGAAGACCTTGCAGCTCAGGCTCAGCCTCTGAGACAAGGCCATGGTCAGATGCAGAGCGGCCAAGGGAAGGAGAGGTGTTTCTCCTCACGCCCCAGCACCCCACCTGGCAGACACCTGGGGATTGTTTGAGCAAATGTGGGTTGGATCAAGAAATAGGGGCTGGGTCGTGGTCAGAGCCACGTGGAGAGGGGCAGGAAGTCTTTGTCTCCATTCCTCCCGGCACCACTGGCAGGTCGGGGAGCATCTGGTCCTCACGATGCTCATCTGGGGCCAAGCAGAGTACATTTCAGGCTGGAGTCAGGCACCACCCAGGGCAGAGAGGTGGCCCCGCTCAGACGGGTAAGGCCATGCAGGTGGGGGCCGCCTCGGGGTGGAGGACCGCTGAGGAGCCAGGTGTCACCCCATGAAGGAGCTCAGTGGATCGAGTCTCAGACAGGTAGGTCAGAACAGCCCAGACGCTTGTTTGTCGGAGCTACGTGACGAGAGGGCCGAAAGTGCAGAGTCAGGTCGGAGGGCGGGCCCGGGACCGCCTGTTCCACCACGAACACTCAGTGCGCTTGGTTTGTAAAGAATATACAAGGGGGCACCCAGAAAACCAGATTCATTTATAAAATGTTGTGTATTTATTCTTACATGTTTGAACGTCTGTCACCTTCAATGTGCTCTGCGTTTGATGCAATGCACCTATCGAGACACTTGTTCCGTGGCTCGAAACAGTGTTTGAACTCGTCGATTTTGATGCCTTTTAGTGCTTCTGACGTTTTTTGTTTCACCTCTTCCACATGGGCAAAACGTTTCCCTTTGAGGACCTTTTTCATCCAGGGAAACAGGAAGTCTCTCTGGGTGAGATCGGGTGAATAGGGGGGATGGGGCACCAGGGCCATGATGTTTTTGGTCAAAAACTGCTGAACACTCAGCAGTGTGGGCAGGTGCACTCGTAAATCACCCAGCATGCAATGGGCAAATGTGTCGAAAGAGCCTTAAAAAAAAATTCCCTGAAGCTACACACAACCTCTCACAACAATGCCAGCTGGTACACTGACACAGGTGGGTTCCTAGAACACTCACCTAGCAGGAGAAGCCTGTACTACAAGGGGCCCACCCTCCAAAAAATATTGAATAATTTCAGGGGGGGGTGGTTTGGTCCCCCCTTGTACATGCATTACTTCAATAAAAAGAAATAGAGTAACTCCAGCTTCCTTAATTCATATAATCAGAGCAAGAGGCTCCAAGCTGCAGTAACACAGGGATGGATGATGCCACGTTGGCCTGTGGGACATGACCTCGGTGACAGTGCAGCCGTGGGTGGATAGGATGCCCTCAGGGGAAGGCGTCCACAGTATGTCACTGCACACTCAGAAGAGAAGGCAGCAGCCATACTGAGGGGCCAGGAGGGAACTCGGGAGGCTCTGCCTCAAACAGCCGCAGGAGGTGCATGGCGTCCAGCGGCAGGTCCTGGATGCCCTCCCTTCATCTGTTATCCATTTCATCTAGGGTTTAATTTTTAATAAGCATGGGTTTCTATTGTAATCAGAAACGAGCTTATGCTATAAAAATTTATAAAACATCGATTTAGAGGAAATGCCATATTTTACCATGTATGATGCACACTTTTTTACCCGAATTTTGAGGGAAAAATAAGGATGTGCATTATACGTGGGTAGTCCCTGAAATATTTTGTATCTGTTCTTGTGTTTTATTTTGTGTTTAATATATAATCTTTATTATACTTTTTCCCATTACCATTTAGTCCCCTATTCCCCCCTCCCCCCAGGAATCACCACCCTGTTGGTCATGTCCATGAGTACTTTTTCTTTTTTGCTCAACCCCGCCACCCCTAATCACCCCCTCTTGCCAACTAGCTGTTATCTCTTCTCCATCTGAGTCTGTCTCTGCTTTGCTTGTTCATTAGATTCCACTATGAGTGAGATCGTAATGGTATTTGTCTTTCCTGACTGGTTTATTTCACTTAGCATAATGTTTTCCAAGTCCATCCACACTGTTGCAAAGGGTAAAATTTGCTGTTTTATGGCCAAGTAGTATTCCATTGTGTAAAATGCACCATAGTTATTTTACACATTCATCTGTTGATGGACACTTGGGCTGCTTCCATATATTGGCAATTGTAAATAACGCTGCAATGGACATAGGGGGTGCTTATGTTATTTTGAATTGGTGTTATTCCCAGAAATAGGATTGCTGGGTCAAAAGGCAGATCCATTGTTAATTTTTTTAAAAGATTTTATTTATTTATTTTTAGAGAAAGGGGAAGGGAGGGAGAAAGGGAGGGAGAAAGAGAGGGGGAGAAACGTCAGTGTGTGATTGCCTCTCACACGTACCCACTGGGGACCCAGCCCAGAACCCAGGCACACGCCCTGACTGGGAATCGAACTGGTGACTCCCTGGTTCGCAAGCCGGCACTCGATCTAGCACTCAATCCACTGAGCCACACCTGCCAGGGCCCATTGTTAATTTGTTCAAGTAACTTCATACTGCTTTCCACAGTGGCCACACCAGTCTGCATTTCCACCAGCAGTGCAAAAGGGTCCCCCTTTCTCCACATCCTTGCCAGCACTTGTTGTTTTTTGATTTATTGATGATAGCTGTTCTGACGGGCATGAGGTGGTATCTCATTGTGGTTTTTATTTGCATTTCTCTCATGATTAATGATGTTGAGCATCTTTTCATATGTTTCTTGGCCATCTATATGTCCTCTTTGGAGAAGTGTTTATTCAGGTCCTTTGCCCATTTTTTAATTGGGTTGTTTATTTTTTTGGTGTTGAGTTTTATAAGTACTTAATACATTTTGGATATTAACCCCTTATCAGATGTATTGGCGAATATGTTCTCTCATCCTGTGGATTGTCTTTTTATTTTGTTGACAATTTCCTTTGCTTTGCAAAAACTTTTAGTTTGATGATAACCCATTTGTTTATTTTTTCTTTTGTCTCCCTTGCCTGGGGAGATACATCCAATAAAAAATTTCTATGAGCAATGTCTGAGATTTTGCTGCCTATGTTTTCTTCTAGGATTTTTTTAAGATTTTATTTATTTATTTTTAGAGAGAGGAGAAGGGAGAAAGAAAGAAAAGGGGAGAAACATCAGTGTGTGGTTGCCTCTGGAGTGCCCCCTAATGGAGTCCTGGCTCACAACCCAGGCCTGAGCCCTGACTGGGAATCAATCTGGCAACTCTTTGGTTCACAGGCCAGAACTCAATCCACTGAGCCATACCAGTCAGGGCTCCTATAGGATTTTTATGGTTTCATGTCTAACATTTAAGTCTTTGATCCATTTTGAATTTATTCTTGTGTGTTGTATAAGAAGGTGGTGTAGTTTCATTTCTCTGCATGTATCTGTTCAATTTTCCCACCATATCTTGAATAAACTATCTTTAGCCCATTGTACGTGCTTGCTTCCTCTGTTCAATATTAATTGACTGTAAAGGTATGGGTTTTTCCTGGGCTCTCTATTCTCTTCCATTGATCTGTGTATGTATCTGTTTTTATGCCAGTACCAGGCTGTTTCAATTACTGTGGCCTTGTATTATAATTTGGTATTAGGTAGTGTGATTCCTCCAACTTTGTTCTTTTTCAGGATTGCTGTTGGCATCCTGAAAAAGGCCTTTTGTGGTTCTATATAAATTTTTGAAATATTTGTTCTAGTTCTGTGAAATACATCATTGGAATCTTGATAGAAATTGCGTAGACTGCTTTGGGTAGTGTGGACATTTTAATGATGTTGATTCTTCCTATCCATGAACATGGTATGTGCTTCCACTTATTTGTATCTTCTTCAATTTCTTTCTTCAGTGTCTTATAATTTTCTGAGTACAGCTCTTCTCCATCCTTGGTTAGGTTTATTCCTAGGAATTTTATTTTTGTTGGAGCAATTGTGAATGGGATTGTTTTCTTAATTTCCCTTTTTGTTAGTTCATTAATGGCATATAAAATGCAATGATTTCTGAGTATGAATTTTGTATCCTGCTACTTTGCTGAATTCATTTTTTAGTTCTAGTAGTTTCTTGATGGAATCTTTGGGATTCTCTATGTACAGCATCATGTCATCTGCAAATAAAGACAGTTTTACTTTCTCCTTTCCAATTTGGGTGCCTTTTATTTCTTCTTCTTGTCTGATTGCTCTGGCTAGGACTCCTAGTACTATGTTGAATAAGAGAGGTAAAAGTGGACGTCCCTGTCTTGTTTCCAATCTTAAGGGAAACACTTACAGTTTTTGCCCGTTGAGTATGATGCTGGCAGTGGGTTTGTCATATGTGGCCTTTATTACATTTAGGTATGTTCCCTCTATTCCCACTCTGCTGAGAGTTTTTATGATAAATAGGTGCTGGATTTTATCAAAAGCTTTCTCTGCATCCATTGATATAATCTTATAGTTTTTATCCTTCATTTTGTTTGTGCAGTGTATTATCTTTATTGATTTGTGAATATTGTACCGTCCTTGCATTCCTGGAATAAATCCCACTTGATTGTGGTGTATGATCTTTTTGATGCATTGCCATATTCGGTTTCCTCATATTTTGTTGAGGATTTTCGCATTTATATTCATCAAGAATATTGGCCTATAACAGGGGTGTCAAACTCATTTTCACCAGGGGCCACATCAGCCTCACAGTTGCCTTCAAAGGGCCAAAATAATTTTAGGACTGTATAAATGTAACTACTCCTTATGTTAAGGAGTTCAAATTACATTCGGCCCTTTGAAGGCAACAGCGAGGCTGATGTGGCCCCCGGTGAATATGAGTTTGACACCCCTGGCCTATAATTTTCTTTCTTTGTAGTGTCTTTGTCTGGTTTTGGAATTAGGATAATGCTGGCCTAGTAAAATGAGTTTGAGAGCCTTCTCTCTCCTTGAATTTTATGAAATAGTTTGAAAAGGAGAGGTATTAGTCCTTCTTGGACAGAATGTTTGGTAAAATTCACCTGTGAAGCCCTCTGGCTCAGGGCTTTTGTTTGCTGGGAGTTTTTTTATTACTGCTTCAATTTCATTAGTTGCAATCTCTCTATTCAGATTCTCTGATTCTTCCTTATTTATTTTTGGAAGATGGTATGTTTCTAGGAATTTATCTATTTTTGTCCAGGTTGTCCAGTCTGCTGGCATATAATTGTTCATAATATTTTCTTAATAATCCTTTGTATTTCTTGGTGTCAGTTGTTATTTTTTCTCTTTCATTTCTGATTTTATTTATTTGGGTCCTTTCTCTTTTTTTATTGATGAGTCTGGTTAAAGGTTTGTCAATCTTGTTTATCTTTTCAAGACCCAACTCTTGGATTCATTGATCTTTTATGTCTTTTTTTTTTTTTTTAGAGTCTGTTTCATTTACTTCTGCTCTGATCTTAATTATTTCCTTCCTTCTACTCACACTGGGCTTTGTTTGTTGTTCCTTTTCAAGTTCCTTTTAGTGTGAAGTTAGATTGTTTACTTGAGCTTTTTCTTGTTATTTAGGATAGGCCTGTAATGCTATGAATTTCCCTCTTTGGATTGCTTTCCCAGTGTCCCACAGATTTTGGATTGTTGTGCCCTCATTTTCATTTGTTTCGAAGTATCTTTTGATTTCTTCCTTGATCTCACTGTTGACCCATTCATTGTTTAATAACATGTTATTTAGCTTCCATGTCTGCGTGTTTTTCAGTGTTCTTGTCGTTGATTTCTAGTTACATAGCATTGTGGTCAGAGAAGATGCTCGAAGACATAATCTAGAAGACTATGATTTCAGTCTTCTTAAATTTATTGAGACGTGTTTTGTGTCCTGGCATGTGGTCTATCCTAGGAAACGTTCCATGTGCACTTGAAAAGAATGTATGTTCTGCTGCTTTGGGCTGAAATGCTCTGAAGATGTCTGGTAACTCCATCTACTCTAGTGTGTCTAGATCAACACAAGGCTGCCGTCTCCTTGTTGACCTTCTGCCTGGAAGATCCATCCATTGAAGTCAATGGGGTGTTAAAATCCCCAACTATGACTGCATTTCCGCCAGTCTCTCCTTTTATGTCCATCAAGATTTGCTTTACATATGTAGGTGCTCCTGTGTTGGGTGCATAAATGTTTACTGGGGCTACATCCTCTTGTTGGATTGTTCCCTTCATCATTATGTAGCGTCCTCCTTCTGTCTCTTACTTAAAGTCCTGGTTTTAAAGCCTGTTTTGTCACATACAAGTTCTGCTACCCCAACTTTGTTTTTCCTTTCCATTTGCATGATATATCTTTTTCCAACCTCTTACTTTTATTCTGTGTGTATCTTCAATCTGAGGTGGGTCTCTTGGAGGCAGCGTAGATGTGGGTCTTGTTTTCTCATCCATTCAGCTGCCTTTGTGTTTGGTTAGAGCATTTAAGCCGTTTACATTTAAGGTGATTATTGATAGATTCACAGAACAACAGTGGAATGGATGAAGCCAAGAATCAAATCAATGATCTGGAATATAATGAAGCAAAAACAACCATGTAGAACAATAAGAAAAAAATAGAATCCCCCCAAAATGCGAACAGTATAAACAGCCTCTGGGACAACTTTAAGAGGTCCAACATTCATCTCACAGGGGTGCCAGAAGGAGAAGAGAAAGAATAAGTAATTGGAAATCTATCTGAAAAAATAGTGAAAGAAAACTTCCCTAACTGGTGAAGGAAATAGACATACAAACCCAGGAAGCACAGAGAGTCCCAATTATGATGGATGCAAAGAGACCCACTCCAAGACACATCATTATTAAAAGACCAAAGGTTAAAGATAAAGAGGGACTCCTAAAAACAAGAGAAAAGAAGTTACTGGAAGGTTGCCCAATGGGAGGGCGAGGGGGAGAATGGGTGAAGAGGGACAAATAGGTGGTCACAGAATAGCCATGGGAATATAAAGTACAGTACAGGAAATGGAGAAGCCAAAGAACTGATGCGCGTGACCCACGGACATGAACGACGGTGGAGGATTGCCTGAGGGAGTGGGGGGTGCTGGGTGGAGAGGGGCAAAGGGGAGAAAATCAAGATAGCTGTAGTATGTATGCTCAAACAAATTCTAAAATTCCTTTATAATACAAAAACAAACATCTAAATATAAGTAAATAAATAATTGAATTTAAAAATTAAAATGAAAGATATTTTTCCCTGAAAGCTTGGGCCAAAAATGTGGGTGCGCATTACACATGGCAAAATACAATAAATGTAACATTTTGTTTACCAAACCACCATGTAGTTCAGGAAACTGGAGGGAGGGGCCTGGGCAGAGTTAGAGAAGGAAGGGGAGGGCCTGCCCCTGCTCCTCCCGCCCCACCCGCCTTGAAGGAGGTCAGCTTGGCAGCGAGGGTGGGGCTATGAGAGGGGACACTTCTGGCCTGGCCACAGGTTGGAACAGCACACCCTGTGACGCTGGAATTTCAGATAAATGACGGGTAATTTCTCAGTGTGTGTGTCGTGTGAAGTAATTGGGACAGGCTTGTAATAAAAAGTGGTTTCTCTTTTCTCTGAAATTCAACATAACTGCTATTGTGTACTTGCCAGCCCTGGCTGACCTGTATGCTGGGGGACCTGGCCGTTCGAGAACTTCGTAAAAAAAGCTGTAGGCCCTCTTCTGAAAAAGTACCCAGGCCCTAATGGCAAACAATTTTGGGAATGGATGGAACCCTCTGAAAGTCCACCTGTGGGCTTACCCAGGGCTCAGCAAACTTCTGCCATGAAGCTCCAGGCAGTATCTTCGGCAAAAGCAGCCGGGCCTGGCCAGGTGCCAATAACACATTATAGGAAATTCAGGTTTCAGTTCCCATAAATAACTTCTGCGTGTGAAGAAAAATCTTCTTCTTTTGATGTCTTTATCCAATCATTTTAACATGTAGAAACCATTCTTAGCTGGTAAGCTGGACCCAGCCCACAGGACGTGGTTTGCCAGCCCTGCTCTCAAGCTGGTCCTCCTCCTGATCCCCATGTCCCTCCTGTGTCTGCAGCCCAGGGTCCCCCTTTGGAATGGGAGGGCAACACGTGGTGCCCTGTGAACTCTTCAGAAGGTGTGGGTGGGTGCTTTTTAAGAAGACGGTTGTCTTGGAAGGAAGAAAAGCCAGAACCAGCGTGGTCCTTCTTGAGTAGTCAAGTCCCGGTTGGGACCTCCCTCTCAGGGTGCCTTGCCTCAGAGCTGCCGGAGAGGAACGTGAATGTGGTCTTCACAGTGGCCTGGCCCTGGCAGCAAGAGGAGAGGGCGCTGGGGCTCACAGAAAGTGCTTGGTTCTTCCTGGAAGGGAGGTGGGAAGGGCCGGCCGGCCCGTGCAGCATGGGGGAGGGCACAGGCAACTGCTTCACCAGTGCCAGGCTTTACCCCTCATACTAGTGGGTCCCTGGGGGTGCATCCCCAACTGGGGGTTGGCTTGCATGGCTTGTTCAAGAGAAGCAGCGGGCCACCTCTTCTGCCTCTTTCCTCTCGCTCACCTCTCCTTGATCTGCGTGCTTGTTAGCTGCGGGTCTGCTCTCTGGTGGACCTCACCAGCCATCCTGCGTTCAGCACAGCTGTGCCTGACCTGTGGCGGGGCTGGGACAGGGACAGGGTCTCAACGTAGAGAACATGTGACTTCCCCCTGCACATGGGGCAGGGAGCGAGCTTTGCGCCAGGCTGGGCGCACTCAAATCCAAGGGCGGACCTGGGAGCAGCAGGACCTGCTTTGCCCTGTGGCCAAGCACCTGGCAGCACTATCCCCAGAGGGGCCATGGCCTCGGTGGAGGGATCCCTAGAGCCAGGCCTCACTCACGCTGCCCTGTGGGCGTCTGCAGGCTCTTCCTCTTGTGACAAGTGGCCTTTGAGGTGACTGCTTTTTAATGCCCTTTCTTGGTAAAATGAAAAGCAGCAATCTTCCCTCTAATTGTTTTCGCTTTTTTACTGGTCTATAAAGTTCCCAATCTGGGGATCGGGTCCTTCAGTGAGTAGTTAAAGCAAGCCATCAGTGTGTTAGCCAACTGGAAAGGAGTGTTCCCGAGTGCCTGAACGCAGTCTATGTTGACACGGTTTTCTGCCCCAGGCTGACTATGTTCCTGCACAGCTTCATGAAGCCGGCCCGGAGTGCAGCGTGTCTAGTGTTGGGCCCCAGCGAGACACTGGGGAGCGCTCTCTGGCTCGCGCCAGCAGGCGCAAAAAGACTACATCTGTGTTTTCTTTCTGGTTTCAGATTTGCTTTTTTTCCCCCTTTTTTTTTGTATTTTTTCCATTTATCACCCCTGTATCCTCTTCCGGAAGCACCACACTGTTGTCCATGTCCCTGAGTTCTTTCTCTTTTTTTCTTTTTTGCTCAGTCCCTCCACCCCCACCCCCAGAGCTGTCAGCCTGCTCTCCATCTATGAGTCTGTCTCTGTTTTGCTTGTTAGTTCAGTTTGTTCATCGGATTCCACAAATGAGTGAGATTATGTGGCGTTTGTCTTTCACCGTCAGGCTCATTTCTCTCAGCATCATGTTCTCCAGGTCTGTCCATGCTGTCGCAGAGGGTAAAACATTCTTGTATGTAAGGCCGAGTGGAACTCCATTGTGTAAATGTCCCCTAGTTGCCTTAGCCACGCCCCTTCTGATGGACACTGGGCGGCTTCCAGATCTTGGCTGTAGTAAATAACGCTGCAGTGGACAGAGGGGTGCACAAATTCTTTCGAATTCGTGTTTCAGGTTTCTTCAGATAAATTCCAGAAGTGGGATCACTGGGTCATAAGGCAGTTTGTTCTATTTTTAATTATCTGAGGTAATTTCATCCTGCTTTCCATAGTGGCCGCTCTGCGTTTTCTCAAGGGCAGGACAAGGGCGTCTACAGATTGGGGAGAGGCCTCCGTTCGCCCCACATGCGCCTCTCGGCTGGAACCACGAAGGTGTGGGCAAGAGCAGAGCCGGGCGGAGACAGCTAACCGCGCCTGAGCAGAGCAGCTGAAGTGAAGAAGAAGCCACTGGGGCCGAGGCCCCCAAGGTCCAAGTGGACAGAGGCAGGAGAATGAGTGGGGAACAGATGCACCGACATTTCATTAAGGAGGTCTTGAAAAATCAACCCGCCAGGATTAGACTCTTGTTCGTTCCAAGGGGTTTTTGAATTTTCAGGGCTTTTTCTTTTTTAAGAAAATAAATGATTCTATAGGTTCTTCTCCCAATCAGGGGCCTGCTTCTGAAATTAACCGTTTCCTGTCTCTCCCTCTGATTGGGATCGTGTCCCTCCTCAGTGACTCTGAAGTGTTACTGTGCTGGTTCTTATTCACTTAACCACACACAATGTAACTTTAAGATGTGATGGGAAAAAAAATAGCATTTCCAGTGAACTGGAAAGAATGCATCTGATTTCAAAACGTGTGCTTTAAAAAAGAAAATGCACACCTGCATTGATTCTACCACCTAGAGGACTTATTCTGCCATGCCACATCTGAAACCCATTTTTGCAAAGGGACAAACTTCATTTATGATTTTTTTAGACAGGAAGAAAATACGAAGATCCAGGCCCCCAGGCCCAGGGAAAAGAAAAATAACCCTTGAGGATTTCGTATAGCGTGGATTAATCGAGGCGCCTGCTTTTCAGCCGTGTGCCCCCACAGAGGGGTGAATTAATGAGCAATTTATGCAGTGAATATATTTTTTTCTTTAATTATCTAGGTATTTCAGACGAACGTGCTTCTTCTGAATTGAATTCTCCAGATACTTCTCTGAACTGTTAGCTCTACTTCGCATGTCTGATCACAGCCACGGGTGGTTCGGAGAGCGAGTCTCGGGGCAGTGGGTGCTTCTCTGCCCCCCACCATCATGCAGACCAGGGTGGTCGCTCTCCATTCCGCCTCCACTCCCA
Source organism: Micronycteris hirsuta (assembly GCA_004026765.1). Classification (NCBI taxonomy): domain Eukaryota; kingdom Metazoa; phylum Chordata; class Mammalia; order Chiroptera; family Phyllostomidae; genus Micronycteris; species Micronycteris hirsuta. The sequence goes on from PVJI01000005.1 coordinate 653,533, forward strand.
CCTCAATCTTTTTTTTTTTAAGATTTTATTTATTTATTTTTAGAGAGAGGGGAAGGGAGGGAGAAAGAGAGAGAGAGAAACAGCAATGTATGGTTGCCTCTCACGTGGCCCTCACTGGGGACCTGGCCGGCAACCCAGGCTTGTGCCCTGACTGGGAATTGAACCGGGACCCTCTGGTTCCCAGCCCACGTTCAATCCACTGAGCTACACCAGCCAGGGCAAAACCTCAATCTTTTTGAAAGAAGAATCTGGTTTGGAATTATCCTTAGACCCCTGTCTACAAGGCTGGTGTGGGAGGGGGCTTGAATAAGAATACAGACCCTGTACCTCACTCCTGGTGACTCAGAATCCACAGGTTGGAGGGCCTGGGAACCTGTGTTTTGGAAGGTCAATGCAGCCAAGTGTCCAAGCCCTTCCCTCCTCCTACTTACACACAGTGGGAAGAACATGCTCAGCCAGGCAAGCTGGCTTACCTGCTGCCTTCTGGGCCGGCTGCGCCTACAGCTGATCCCGAGGGCTGGCTCCGCCTGAGCCCTGAGAAGATGGGTTTACAGCCTGAGCTTGCAGAGCTCATGGCTCAGGGGTCCTGACTGCAGCACCAGGGGCCGTTGCTCAGGCTCTGTGATCAGCTGCCTCCAGGGAAGGGGGCGGGGCTGGGGCAGTGGGTGATGTGATTCTCAGGCCAGGGCCTGGAGTGTGTCAAGGTCAATCTTGCCTCCCCCTGTGGTTGTATCAAAATGCACAGCCAGGTAACAAGGAACAGTAGCGGGGGACCACCAGGAGACTGAAGTGAGGGAGCAGCTCTGAGCAGCGGAGCTTGGTTGGTGGAATGTCCCTTCCTCTCAAAAATACTCCTGTGGCCCTACCTGAGAGCAGGGAGCACAGCAGCAGAACGGAAGAGGAATCCAGATGTCACCTGTGTGGCCACAGCCACCAGGCCCCCGGCCAACAGCCCGAGGGCTGTTTCAAGCCTGGCGCTGGGGTCTTTGGGTTTTCATGGCAGCCTCTGCCCCGGTCACCCTCCCGACCAAGGCATCTTCCAAAGCCAGAGTTGAGGGCCTGGGGGTGGGGTGGCTATTCAACCTGATCAGAAAGTGCTTGATCAGAGGAACAAATCAATCCCTGCCTTGCTGCCCCTCTGGTCCAGCCCTGCCCCGGCTGCCGGGTCAGGAGCCCCAGCGCAGACTCCCAGGTTGACACCTTCCCACTGGGCCCCCACCTGCTCCTGAGATGTCTAAGACGGACTTCCCGGCTGGCCTCTCAGCTCCCCTACCTAAGCACTTTCCAGAACGTGAAACTTCAAGTTCAGGAAAGTACAAAAGTGGCGGCTTCTTCTGGCCATCCCTCCCCTTTGCCATTTGCATTGGCACCAGAACCTCCGCCGCCAGAGCCTTGGCTGTCCCCAGCCCAGTCGGTCCCTTTCTCGCCAGCTCCATCCACACTCGCCTGCGGCCTCCATTAGACATTAGTGTGTAAAACAATCATCTCTCCATGCACCCGGCCAACTGGGCCCACAGCGCTACAGGAGCCACCTCCCGCCTTCCACCCTCGCCCACCCCCTCCAGCGCGGATGGTGGGCAACCAGCTTGTCTCGCGTGCGTATCAGGACAGAGCAGTCCCTAAAGGGTCCCCGGGAAGGTGGCCTATGCCCTCCCTGGAACCCTCCTCTGTTGCCTGGAAGTCCCTGTTAGTAGGGTGTTGATCTGGATTAACACGTTAAACATGGTATCAGTCCCTGGGGACTGACAGAGGACTTTTTGTTTGGGCGACATTGGTGCGTGGGACCGGCAACATCAAGGTTAAAAAATGAATGTTGTAATTTTAATGACGTTTTGCATCAGCTGCACCGTTATGCGCCTTTTTTATACTCTAACTCAACACCCGTCGAGCTGTGTGCCGCCTGAACGGAAAGCCCAGCAAAATCGGCTCCGCACTTAACATGTTAAGAATTGCCTTCTTCCTGTGCTGACAACACACATGGACAGGACCCCACAGGAAATGGGGGAGAGGCACCTTTTGCACCTGCATGGCTCTGCGCAGAACCCATCTGTCCCTGGATCCGACAGCCCTGGAGTCAGCACCTGAAGCCCTCAAATGGCTGCTTGTACAACGGTGTGTTGCGCCAGGCATGGTCCCATGGCCTGGACTTCAGGAGGAAACAGAGGAAAGCCTGTCCCCATAGAACTTGGGTGATAATGCGTGGGGTCACCAACACTTGGTTGTCTTTGACCTTTGCATCCAGCACTGATGGCTGCCTGGCCTGGCCTGGCCTGGCCTCAGGTGCCCATTCTGGGAACACCCAGGATCACGTGGCCCCTTTCCCTCCTCAAGTCCCGTCTTCAACCTTCTCTGCCTCTATCACATGGGCAAGTGGCCCAGCTTCTCGAGCCTCTGTGTGCCCGCCTGTGCACGGGGACCCCCAGCAGCACCCTCAGCAGTCAGCTGGGGGGGCAGGATGGGTGTGCGTAGTGGGTGCGCAGCCGTGTCGATGACGGGGGCGGTGAGGTGCTCTCCACAGCAGGGTTGCAGGGCTTCCTGGACACAGTCTGCTCCCGTGTGTCCTGTGCCAAGCAGCCTCAGTACTGCGTTCAGGGTTGTCTTAGAACCACAAAGAGATCTTCCGGAAACTCCAGTTCCCCAAGAACTTGCCTTTCCCAAGCTCAATCCTAAATCAAAATGGAGCAGGAGGATTAACTACGTTTTCCAGAAGAAAACAATGAAGAAATAGGAGGTGTCCACACCTGTGCACAGGAGAGCGGGCTGTGACTGTTCCAAACGAGCAGGCAGTTTGGGTTTTGTGGGTGTTTTGAAATCAAACAGGAGAGCTGGGGCTCTGGGAGGTGCTGTCTCTGTATGGTAGTGACCTCATGTGTCACCCTCAGCCTGCTCTGCTGGACTTCTATTTGTCCTTGTCCTGACGAGGACCAACCACTATGCCATCTGCACTGGAACCCCTCTCATGTGTCTCCACAGTGTCACCTGGAGCCCCCCTGGCACATCAGTAGCCCCTGGAGCACTGTGGCCATCTCCTCTGTCAAACCTCGGTCTTCGGTGGGGTGCTGTACCCCAGGGCCCATCTCTGGCACCACCTGTCTGCAATCTTTCTGAAAAGGGGCTTCAGGCAAGTGTTGATCCAGCCAAACCCCCTTGCTCATTGGGCCTCCCTTATCAGCTTAGGGTCTGTGGCATAATTGCATAGAGAATCATTAGGGCATAATTGGCATCAGAGAATGGACAATACTTTCTAAAAAGGAACAGAAAGTACATTCTAGAACGGAATGGAAAGAGAAGGTCATTTCTGTACAGAGGTAGGAAGAGCCAGCAAAGGAGCACGGTGCACTTTGGGGAGCTGCCCCCCGCCCACCTCACTGCAGCACACCTGGGTTCGCTGCTGGGCAGCGTCATCGGAGTCGCCGCAGTGCCTATTTTTTCCTCTTTTCTGGATCATATTGAGTCAGGGAGCCCAAGAGGCCAGATGATTGAGAGGAAAGTAGATTTGCTGGGGCGAGGGGGTGACGCTGTGCAGAGCTGTGTGTCCCAGATTTCCGCCACCAGGTCCCAGCTCTGTGGTCTTTGCATGTCTGCAGGCTTAGCTGTGCTGTTACTCACTTAATATCGTCTTGCTCTTGCATTACTTAAATAAATGATTTGAAAAGGAACTTTTACACTACCACACTGAATGGGAAAATCTGTATCCCTTGCCACAGGTAGGAAATGTCAAAAAAAATAATAATAATAAGTCCCTGCTTATCAGGTTAGTAACTCCTCGTGTGCCAATCCCAACCCGCCCACCTTTCTGAGGGATATGGGGGCTGAGGGGACGGTGCTCTGGGATGAGTATGCCCACAGCTCAGGAGTGTTGAGGGTGCATTGTAATTTGGAAGGTACCAAATTATTACAGAACCTCAGCTGAGTGGAGAACCCTTAGAAAACAACTGCCAAATGAAAAAATCCGAGATCCAGAGAGGGACTCAGGTCTCCCCGAGGCAGCACACTTGGGTCTGTCTCATCGGGCTTCTCCACCCCTGCCCCATGACGTGCTTTCCATAACAAATTAGTACTGTGTGTCTGTGGGGTTTTTTCCCTTAAAAAAGGAAATTTAATTTTATGTATTTATTTCCAAGCACTTATTTCTGGTTCAAAAACTAAAACATACAAAAGGGTGTGTAGGGAGCATCCTGTGGCCCTGGTCCCCTCCTGGGTTGCAGCCAGCCTGGGGGTTTTCGGGCTGTATCCGAGCCAGTGCACACGTGTGTCTTTCCCCCCTTTTCTGTAAACACAGATGGCGACACGGGATAAACACTGCCCCCCGCTGCGCTCCAACCACATGCCGACGTGGTGCATCTCCTTGCACTGTGGAAGGAGCGTCCCGGTGGTTTGTCGTGCTCTCCGGCCATCCCATTGTGAGGGGGCCTGGGGTGATGTCACCGGCTCTCTGTGGCGGGCAGCTACGTCATTGCCAGTCTGTTGCTATGACCGAACTCTCAGCGATGCATAACCCGTGTGTCCGTCATTGCAGACCTGCGAGGAGGCAGTGCAGTACAGATTCCTAGCAGTGCAATTAGCGTGTGTTTCAGAATGTGGTTTCGAATAAAAGTCCTGTTCCCGTCCCCATGGGGTGGAGGTCTGGGCCAAGGGGGTCAAGATCAGGGGCCATGAGCTCCAAGGAGTTTCCTTTCATTTTCTGCAATTCAAGAAAATGCCTCTCCCGGCCTCAGTCTTCAGAAAGAAGGATAATTCATTTTGAGCTGCATACCCCTGACTGGGTTATCTATGAATTATGGATTTTTAAAAAGATGGGAAGGGATGTGAGATATTGAATTTCCAGACTGGTTTTATTGTATCTTACTCAACTCCGGGTTCATCTTCTGATTCTGATGGAGGCACTGCTGTGCAAAGTGGCTGCCGTAGCGCCTCTCCAGCCTCCCAGCGGTAGTCCATGGGTTCAGGCGCTCCCGGGAACTCGGGCTCCTTCCACCTGCTTGTCATTATGTGTCAGGAAACCTTGTGGCACTTGTCTAAATGACACAGGGTATGAAGGACCCCCTCGAGGGGCTGCCTCGAACCGGGTAGTCACATGGGAAGACATGTGAAGGTGAAAAGCATGGGCAGGGACTCAGAAATGTAGCAGACAAGCGCCCTGACTCAGGAGTCTGCACCATCTCTACGATGCCTCTTGTTAAAACTCTAGGTGTGCCTGGCCAGTGGTTCTGTACCAGCCATGACCTCAGCACACCCCACCATCCACTCGGCCTTGAGCAGGGACTTGGGAGAAGACAGGTACTATTAGCGTCTCAAGGGTAGAGGCCAGGGATGCTGCTAACATCCTACGATGCCAGGACATCTTCCCCAAAGGGATCAGAAAATTATCCCACCCAAAATGTCAGCAGTGGCCTAGGTGAGAAAGCCAGCCCTAGCCAGGCCTTGGGATGAAATAAAAATGGTCTCGGGCTTAGATGTTTCCTTCGAAAGGGGGCAGCACTCAGTCCTCCCACCTTGAGAGAGGAGGCATGCTGGACCCGCCTCTTTCCCAGTCTCTGGCACAACAGAGACCCTCAAGAGTCAGCCCCGCCCCTGCCCTGTCTCCTGAGTTTTTGTGCTGCAGAAACATGCATGTCACCTCCTGAGGGGAGTACCCTCGATAGCAGTAGCTCAGCATTCCCCCCGGTTTTCTCCTCTGAGCTCAGAGAGCTCTGCCAGGGCAGCGTCACTGTGCACCCCCACAGTGTAACACAGGCGGAGTGCCGTCCGCGCTGTCCGGACAGACATGTGTCCCAGAGAGCCGCTCTGGACAGCGAGTGCGTGAGGGCACAGCCTTTTTGTATTTTCACAAAATGAAAACAGCTCTTTTTCTCAGATTATAAAAATGGTACATGCACATTGTTCCTTAAAAAAAAAAATTCAAACAGTACAGAAAAACATAGGGAAGAAAAATTAAGTTACCCCAAACCCTTTCACTGAGATAACAAAACATGGACATGCCGGTGCCTGCCTTTCCAGCCCTTTCTCTGCCCGTGGGCACACATATCTCCCCCGCCATTGGCCTAGGTCAGAGCTCTTGGCCCGGCACTCAGTGGCCCGGTACTCTCTGCTGTGGGGGCGTCCTGGGCGTGGCAGGCTGTTTAGCAGCATCCTTGCCTCCGGCCCACTAGATACTACTAGTATCTCCCCACCCTTGAGCCGTGGCAACGAAAAACGTCCCCAGATATTGCCAAATACCCCCTGGGGGACCACACTGCCCCTGGTTGAGAACCCCTAAGATGAATGGCATTGTGTACCCCCTGCCCTGCATGTACCCAGTGTTTGGAGAGAGTTGGAGAGAGAAGAGCAAGGCAGGTCACTTTTCTGTCCTTTGATTTTTAGTGTCACTGCTGGGGGCCAAGGCCCAATTCTGATGGTTACAAGATGAGAGCTTTAGGCAAATTAGACTTTTCTGAGCCTCTGTGTCTTTGTCAGCAAACTGGGACAGTGATCGGACATCTGTACAGGAGTGCCCCCCAGGGCCTGCACAAAGGATGTGCCTGGTAGGTCTCTCCAGCCCTGTGCTCTCCGTGTGGGGACCCGACAGGAGGAGGCTGGACCTGCGCAGGGGGTGCCGGTGGCCGTGACTTCTCCCAGGTACCCCGGCAACGTCGTGGAGGCTCTGTTTGTGTGCACTTTGTTTTTAATTCAATTCTTCTGGAAGGCAGATAAGCACACGTCTGCCTCAATCTAGTGTCTAGGTTTTTTCTTCTGGTGTGAATTTCAGTTTCTCTTGAGCTTCAGATATTAAAAAACAAAACAAAACAAAAAGACGAATGTATGAGAACAGTTGGAGGTTTAAGAAGATTGGTTTATTCCATTGCCAGGCAAATTGGGGTGGACGAGTCAATTGGGGCGTGTCAGAATTTTCCGGAGTAGTGTGTGGTTTCACTGCTCGTGATGAAGCAGAGAGCCTGCGGCCTCTTGTTCCCTGCTATCCCCACCCCAACTCAAGCCCTGCCTCCATTCCCCCGTGGACTCCCTCTCTACCCCCTGGGCCTCCTGGCCCATTTGGACCCAGGTCTGCATGTGGAAGGGACCTTCCCTTCATGGATCCCCAGTGGTCCTGGCTGAGCCTCCGCTCCATAAAATGATCCCCTGACACACAGGTCTGAGTATGTGCCTCCCTCTCCCGAACAACTCATCATGCCCTGACCTCTCAGGGAAACAAGCACGATTCCTTCTGTCCCCTCAGCTGACCTGTCCTTCCTGGGCCCACCTGGTTCCAGGCTCCCTCTTCCATGGAGCCTTTGCCAGTCATGCCTCCTCTGCCTCCCCAGCCTTGAGATCTCAGCCAGCCCACCCCCGACCCCATCCCAGGAGAGCCCAGCAGGTCTCAGCCACTTGTCCTGCGCATCTGGGATTGCCCAGCCCAGACCCGTCTGTGCCTGTCTGGCTGCCACCTGACGACCGGGGCCACGTCTAATCCCGCTTCACGGCGGCGTCACCAGTGCCCCACACCGGGAGCAGTCAGTAGAGGTTTGAAGGAAGGACAGAGGAAGGGAGACCCTTCCATCTTCAAGAGTGATTTCTCTTTACCTTCAGTATCCCAGCCTTCCATGTTCAAGGGCTACATGAACCTAAGCGCTCTCTGCCTCCTCCCCTCGCCCCTCCTGGGCTGAGGCAAGCTTCTCCCATTACTGGACTGGGAGACATGGCCATTAAGCCACTGCAGGGCGGGTGGGGGTGGGGGAAGTGATGTCTCAGCACTTCCTCAGCACGAGTGGCCAAGTGGTCCACTCCAGCCTTCTCGCGGAACCGTCTTGCACCCGTAATGAAATCATGTGAGGCATAATTTACCAGAAAAATCCAATGAACATTAGTCCTAACAAGTCACCCGTGTAGAAAGGGCACTGGTGTCAGTGGCCGTGGGCCATGGTTGAGGGCGGCCACGTGTTTAATCAAAGGGGGAGGAGCCTGCCTTCACACCTCCACACCCTCGTGGGGCTACCAAGCTCAATGGGAGTTGGCCCGTAGTCTGTCGAGCCCCCTCAAGTGGCATATGGGGCCACGGAGACCAGGGGTGACACCACATACAAGAATCAACCAGTGAATGCATCAGTAAGGGAAACAACAAACTGACGTTTCTCACTCTCAAATCAATAGATAAAAACACTTTACGAGAGAACCGTCATGGTTTTGAAAACACGGCCCCTGTACTGACAAAGGAGAGGATTCTCAGTGAAAAGGGCGGAGCCGCGATCCCCAAGACTGTCCTCGTGATCTTAGATGAATGCCCTGCCCAGATCAACTTCTGCAGGGCCCCGCGGGCAAGGGCGGGTGCAGGAGTCGGGCTTGGTCCTCTGGGGCCCCTCCAGCTGGCAGGGGGAGGCGGCGGGGCTGTAGCACCCTGTTGATCCGGGACACAGAGTGGGAGGCAGAAGAACTGGGGCGGCTGAACTGGTGGCCAGTCCAGGGCGGGGCGACAGAGCTGGTGGAAACCCACACACCTGTGGCCGCAGGGCCGGGCACAGGACGCACAGCATGCACAGGAGCCCCCAGCCCAGGGTTCTCCTGAGACAGGGGCCTTGACAGCCGGCAACATCGGCACGGCAGCTGCGCCATCTGGTGGTGCACAGCTGGACCCTGAGGAATGTCAGTCACTAGGAGAGCCAGACCACAGACTGGCTCCAGTGAGGGCCTGGGGCCTCTGGGAGGCCTCCCCCCAGGGCACCCACAGCAGGTGCTGGCCACCCGCCCACCTGGCTGCCCCCACCGGAGAGCCATTTTCATTAGGGGACTGGAGAAGTGGTTCAGGCACTGACTTCTCTCAAAGTTCACTTACCTCACCTGTCAGGAAAAAAAACTAAAACTCTGTAACACGTCCGGGGGATGAAGATGGCTGCTCCCTTCAGGGTGCCGAGTGGGAAGGCCATGCTGGGGGAGGCAGGGCCCCCCACACAGTGTTGTCTGCTGCCGCCTGCCTGGGGTGGTGGTCTTCCTCACGGTATTGTCCCTCTCACCCCCCAGGCCTCTCCCCTAGGCTGCCACGCCCTGAGGCCGTGTGGGTGTGCTCCAGGCTGAGCCCCAGAGGGCTGAGGAAGATTCTGGAAGTGCCAGGGGCCCTCTTCTACACTGTCAAGAAAGAGACCTCAGAAAAAAGGTCCCCACCCAACTGGACCAACGCAGAAGCAGACCCCGGCTATGCCAGCTCAGACCTGTCCAGTCACCTGAGCCCTCACATGGCCATGGGACATGGCAGGAGCCTCTGGAATGCACCTCAGACGCCTTCTTCATCACCAGGCTCGTCCCCAGGCTTGTCTGGGCCAGCGGGCATCCCATGGCCACTTCTGCCCCCAACAGGGCCTCCCCCACGCAGATGTAGCAACAATTCTGGGAAGCATGGGTCAGCCCACAGCTCCGAGCTCTCCATGCCACCCCGGCCCTCGTGCCGCCGTCACCTCCTGCAGCCAGGCTGGTGACACTGGACTTGGATCCCCCAGTCAGCCGGCTCCTCCCTGCAGGGCCTGCTCGCAGCTTGCCACACGGGGTGCCTGACTCAGTCCCAGTGTCGTCTTGGCCCTCCCTGGAGTGCCTCATCTCCCACACAGCATTCAAGGCCAGTGGTCTGCAAGGTGGGTTCCGGAGCCCAGCCAACCCCTGAGTTCAAGTGCAGACTCTTAACACTTCACCTTTGTGACCTTGAACAAGTCATTTGAGTTCTCTGTGCCTCAGCTTTCCTGTGAGATGAAATTTTTGTGAGTTGATGTGTCCCCAAGTACCCGGGACATGGCAGGCGACATGAGACCTGCTGGGTGAAGGAGGGACAGACAAAGGAGGGAGGGGGCTCTCTGGGCCGAGAAGGAGCTGAGAGCAGGTTGCATGGAGAACGCCAACCCTGGCGTTTCTCCCACAAGAAACATTTCTCCTCTCAAGAGGAAGGCCGCCCTGAGCCTTCACACAGGTGCCCTGAGGCCCAGCCGGGTCCCCGTGGCCACGGTTTCTCCCCCAGGCCTGGACAGGTGGGCGAGGGCTGGGCTGCAGGGACTTGGGGGGAGCACGCGGTTGCCTGTCTCCAGCTGGCAGCCCTGAGAGCACCTGCAGCTCCCTCCACCGTCCGGCCCCACGCTGAGCTCCACGCCCAGGTCTCAGACTGCCCTGGGCCCCGGGCTGCACTCGGCCCTGGCGGCCATGGCCAACAGGCCCAGAGAGCCCAGGGGTCGGTCGGTGTTGCTGCAGCAGCTGCCCCAGCCCTCTGTGTCTCTGTTGGGCCACTCAGGGGCTAAGGGAGGAAAGGGGCGACTGTGCTAGGTCCTGGCCTGGCCCTCGCTGCCTCGGGCCTTCGCCTCTACTCCTCCACGCCAGGCCCCCAGTGCCCTGAGCCCATGTCCCAGGCCACCCAGACCAATGTCACTGCAAAGTCAAGGAGGCCTGGCCAGCACCTCGGTGCCAATTCTGGTGGCCCTTCTGGGATATTCCTTCTGGGATAATAATAGCTCCACTTGACTGCAGGGGAGCAAGTGGAAATGCCTGCAGAGGCCAGGCCCTGCTCAGGGCTGAGTGACAGGCCAGGTGGCGGCTGGCCCCCATGGTGGTGGGTTTGTGGCTGGCCAACAGGGGGCGGTCGCCCCTCAGTTGCAGCTGCCTGTGGACAGGCAGTCAGCAGGCCCCAGGCATCTAGAGGTTCCCAAGGGCTGGGAGAAGTCCAGTCTCAAAGCTCTTGGTAAAGTCTTCTAATATCTAAGTGTAGGGCATCATTTGTGATTCAGACTTTTTAACAAGTCCGGTGCTGCTGAAACACAGACATCTCTGGGCAGGACCAGGCCTGGAGGGGAGCTTCCGCCTCTGTCCCTCAGGGTGGTTTTCAGATGAACATTTGCTTTTAACAGTAGCACTGCCTTCAGAGACTCCTTTCTGAGTGCCAGGGGCCACTTGTCTGGCTTAGCTGTCCAGGAGCCCTGGTCCTTTCCTTGTACTAGGCAAATCAGTGAGTTGCCCCAGGGTGTGGGGCGGACAGTGGGGGCTGAGGATGGTTCTCAGTTAGGGTTTGACACCAAAACAAGGGACCTTAACCACTGGCTTTAGTGCCCAACCCGTGCCTCTGGGCTTGGGGACTGGGGCCCGCCGACCTCGCCCCTCTCAGACCTGTCTCTGGCGCTGCCCCTGGCCCACAGCCCCTGCCCTCCTGCTTACCTGGCACCGCCCACTCACTCAAGCGACCCTCCACCACCCTTCTCAGGCCTCACGTGCCATGCCGGGGCTTCTCCCAGGCACCAACACTCCCCAGCCCCCAACACTCCCCAGCCCCCTGAGCGGGTCAGCCCACCCCCTCCACCCTGCTGCCGACTGAGCTGCCATCTGGCCTGTGACGCTCAAGTGTGCCTGTACCGCCATGGCATGTAGAACCCAACACCCCGGCGGCTGACGGAGCAGCGCCTCCTTTGGCCGCACATGCCTACACTTCCAGTAAAAGTGTAAGCTGACCCCGAGCTCGGGGCCACCCAGCCCTCCACCCCAACTGCGCCAGCCTTAATTTGGCGCCTCATCGAGTGTGTTGTCAGCTCGGGCCCATTCCTGACCCTACAAGGAAAAGGCAGATGCGAGGTATGGGGGGCTTGAGCGGCAGGGCAGGGTGCGGGCCACCTGTGTGCCGGGTCCAGAGCGCATGCCTGGAGCGTGGTGTGATGTCCCCACAGCTGTCCCTCTCCACCCTGGCTTACCGTGCCGTCGGGCCCCATGGCCCTGCTATTAATATAGCACCAAGGGGCCCGGCAGCTGGCCACGGCAAGCCTTTCCACATGGCTGGTGCCAGCTGACATCGCACCAGCGTGGGCTCAGCGAGTTCCAAATGCGCGCTCCTTTAGGAAGCACAGCTGAATCTGCCTGGGCACTGAGAGCACGTCTGCTCCGCTTTGGGAATTGGGGAAGCTCCAATGGTCAAGTTGGGGGCCTCTAAAATGGGTGCCACTTTGGGAGACTCCTGGGGCCCCCTAGGCCTGCGTGGTGGCCTCGTGGGCTGAGAGGGCACCCAACAGCAATGGAGGCTCTCAGAGGGAGCTGAGATGGTGTCACTCCTGGAATTTGCTTTCAAAGACACTCAGAGGAAAGGCGGGGGCCATGGGGGGAGTAAGACTGGCAGGGGCTGATGGCTCGCAGCTGTGCTGGGGCCCCTGGGCCTCCGTGCCCTGCAGTGTGCATGGAAATTTCCACAACACGTTCAAAAATATACATGTGAAAAAAGTATTCCACAAATGTTTGGAGAGGGCCTAGTGTGTGGTGGGAACTCTGCGGGCACTTCTCGATCTGCAGGATCTGCACAGACGGCAGTGAGGGGACAGCGGCCCGGTGGGCTGGTCGGGGGCAGCTCGGCCTGGCTTTGTTGCCACTGTCCCAGGCCCTTGGCCCACAGAGACAGTCTAGACACATACGTGAACAGGATCGAGGAGACCCAAGTCCTGCACCCACCCCCCAAAAGAGAAAAGGCCTCAGCTGTGGGGGGGGCTGCGAGACGTGCCAGCCGGAGGCAGGAGGTGCCCAGCCCTGCCCCTGAGGTTGGGGACACGGCTCTCGGGAGGCCAAGGGCTGCTCGGGTTAGCGCCCACTGGTAAGCCCGTTCCTTGGCTGCATCGCAAACACAAACATGTGAAGGGACAGCACATGTCACGGTAAAGGCAGATCGAGACAACGACATCTGTTGACTTATTATTAGAAGGCAAATGTCATGGAAAGAAAATACACCCTGCGTAGTTTCGTCCCGCTGAAATGCGAGAGGCCGGCTGGAGCCAGCACCACCCTGCCGCTCCTCAACCTCGAGTGCCTTGCTGAGACAGCCATACCGACGCTGTCCCCTTCGGTGGCAGGTGTCTGTTAGAGGAGACGAGAGCCTGCTGCACAACACTGAGACCCCTGTCACAGCATGCCCTGGGGTCCAGGCGCTCTCCCCGTGCCAGGGGTGGAGATGGAGCCCCTGCCCCTCAGCTGGGGAGAGGGAAGTGATAGACTAGATCAAGGCGGTGGCCAGGGTGGTTCCCAGGGGACAAGGGCCAACGCCACCCGTGCAGAGAGCTGCAGAGCCACCTTCACGTGTATTCAGACATGCTCAGCTGGAGGCCAGGTGACACTGGCATAGCTGTCCTTTAAAACTAGATTTATGATGAGAAAGCCAAGTCGATTTTTTTCTTTTTTATTGAATTTATTGGGATGACATTGGTTCATAAAATTATATAGGTTTCAGATGTACAATTCCGTAACACACATCTGTATACTGTGTTGTGTGCTCACCACCCCAAGTCTCCGTCCATCACCATTTATCCCCCCTTCACCCTCTTCTGCCCCCCTTTTCCTCCCCAGCAATCGCCATCCTGTTGTCTGTCTGGTTTTTCCTTTGCTCAATCCCATCGCCTTTCTCACCTGGTCCTCCAACCCTGACCACAGCTGCCAGTCTGTTCTCTGTGTCTGTGAGTCTGCTTCTATCTTGTTAGTTAGTTTATTTTGTCATTACACTCCACATGTAAGTGAAATCGAATGGTACTTGTCTTTCTCTGACCGGCTTATAATCTCCGGGTCCATCCATGCTGTGGCAAAGGGTACGCTTTCCTTCCCTTTCTTTTTGGCCGAGTAGTATTCCCTTGTGTAAATGTACCGCAGCTTTTTTATCCACTCATCTGCCAGTTGGCACTTGGGCAGCTTCCAGCTGGTGGCGATTGTAAATGATGCTGCAGTAGACATAGGGGTGCACATATTCTTTTGAATCAGTGTTTCAGATTTCTTTGGATATATTCTCAGAAGTGAATTGCTGGGCCGTAACACAAGCTGATTTAAAGAAAACTGTTCAGTGTAGTTCCAGTATGGGGAGATGGCAAAATCTGGGGGGTCACTGAAGTCTGAGCAAAGACGATGTCAGTGTTTCTGCAGGACTGTAAAATGTTTCTCATTTCTAAGGTACCTTTTGAGCCCAGAGTTTTGAGTACATCGTCTGCCTACAAATGGCCCTCCCACCCCCATGCCAGCCTCCCCGACCAGCAGGGAGGCCACTCCGAGCAGCGAGCAGCGGGCGAGGGCTCTGTGGCTGCGCTGCGCCCTGGGGGAGGGGCGGGCTGGGCGGGACCCCAGCCAAGCTCTCCGCACACTCACTGCTTGCCTTCTCCTCCAGCTCCCACACTGGTCCCAGAAAGGGGCCCTGGTGCACCCAGCCGAGGAGAGACCCTCTCGCCCGCCAGGGGTCTATTGGGAACCGGTGGGAGACCAGAAGTCACTTACAGGTGCACTAAAGATACAAGTAACACCCTGGCTGGTGTGGCTCAGTGGATTGAGCGCAGGCTGGGAACCAAAGGGTCCCGGTTCGATTCCCAGTCAGGGCACATGCCTGGGTTGCAGGCCAGGTCCCCAGTGAGGGCCATGTGAGAGGCAACCATACATTGCTGTTTCTCTCCGTCTCTTTCTCCCTCCCTTCCCCTCTCTAAAAATAAATAAAATCTTAAAAAAAAAAAAAAATACGAGTAACACTATGCCCTTTCATGTACCATATTTTTCAGACTATAAGATGCAGCTTTTCCTCCAAATTTGGGAGGGAAATGGGGGTGCGCCTTATCATCTGAATGTAGCTTACCTGGCTGTTTACATTTACATTGGTGACGTAGTACGTTGTTTATGTTATTAAATATTTTACCACATTTTTTGCTTCAAAATTTTTTTTCCTATTTTCCTCCTCGAAAACCTAGGTGCGTCTCATGGTCCAGTGCATCTTGTAGTCTGAAAAACACGGCACTTCATTTACTGTTCAAGTGCTGCCACCATGGTATTAACAGCGGCATCATCCTGAAGTGAGCCGCCCCAGCCCAGGTACCGGAAGTCCTGTCCTCACCGCTGCCGCATCTGCCCCAGCCCGCACTGCCTCTCATGCACAGACACCCGTGTGGACAGTGGCCCTTGTCTGACACCACGGCGAGTCTGCACTGCCGCGAGCAGGGTGGGGAGCAGATGGGAGGACAGCGACCTCAGTTTCAAAGGCAGGGGAGCATTCTTTACACTGTAGCCATTCCCCACTTAAACGGTCTAGACTTGGGATCAGAAGGGGTCTCCCACTCGGTTTCAGCTGGCCCAGTGAGAGTGGTGTGACCCCCATCGGCAGGGATGGAAGGAGCTGGCCCAACTCCAGGCACGCAGCCTCTTTCCTGCTGTCTTCAGAGAGGTTTTCCCCGCATCTCTCTCAGTGGCACGTCTCTGAAATGGGTTTCTCGCAGGAACACAGCGCCAGCCCACGCCGCACTCGGGCGCCTGGGCTCCCTGGCAGAGCCAGCACTCTCTAGAGGAACAGCGGGTGGCAGGAGGGGGACAGACACTCCTGCGCTGCCAGTGGAGACAGGCCGGGGGAGACAGGCTGGCGGCCTTGTGTTGGAAGGGCAGCTGAGCCAAAGCTCCATGGTGACCTGCGACCTAGCGTTCATACTGCCTGAAGTTGGCCCCTGAGACCCCTGTCAGCGTGTCAAAGGCATGTGCCAGGACAGGGGCAGAGGTGCTGTTTCTAAGGGACCAAGTGCGCACAGGGAGGGATTCTCAACGGCCTTCTATTCGGACCGTAGGTGACAGGGTGACCACTGAAAGAACGAGATCTCACATGACCCAGCGCAGCAGGGCCCCTGAGAGATGCCTGCCAAGTGACAGGCTGCAAAGTAACACAGACACTACCTTTTTTTTAAGGTGTTTCTGTGGAAATCGGCCACTGTAGGTGCAGTTGGTAGTTTCGGAAGGACTTGCGAGGTTGGGATGGAGACTGTGGCCGGTGGAGGCCGTTATAAAAGTCTCAGCCCCGGTCGGTTACCTTCAACCTCTGACGCATCCAGTGCTCGCGTCCCGGACGCACCTGAGCGTCGAACTGCTCACGATGACAGCTGGAGAAGTGGCTGCCGTGTCACAGGTCTCACAGGGCACCCTGAGGAAGGGCCAGGAGAAACATCGGCTCCCCTTCTTATACTTCCTCCCCACACAGTAAACCTGGTGCTTCGGAGTTGGCTGGACTTTTGAATAACCAGCCGAAAAAGAGTGTCACCGATGGTCCTAGCTACTGCCGTGTGACCCCTGTCGGACTCAGTGGTGAGGGCACGGTCCGGTTCTGTCTCCAGCTTCCAAACCCCTCCTGGCTAGCGCCTGCTTGCTCTTCACCAAGGAACTGGCAGAATGTGAGTTCTACCGTGACCAGGAGAGGCATGTGACGCTGTGAGCGGTCTGTTTGGATGCCGACAAAAACAGATCTGCTATCAGGGGGCCGACATCTGTCCCCCCCCTACATGAAGAGTCTCCTCAGCGCACTGTGAAAATGGACTGAGCTAGGACTGCAGAGAGATGGTTTTGTGATTAACTAGCAGGTCCCAAACACTCTCTAAGCCTCAGTTTCCCCACCTGTACAATGGAAGAGCTAAGACTGCATCTCCCAAGTCCCTTCCAGCTCTGGGACACCTTCTGCCCATATGACTTGGGTTGGAACTCAGCGTGGGGCACCCCTCTCTGTGCCCTCCTGCTTCCGCTACAGCCCACTGCTGACCTCCAGATTCACCTCTTTCTGCCTGTTGACTCCTCCTCACGTGTGGTCCACAGGCACTTCCAACTCAAAGCCAGATGGGACTCACGCCCTGGCTGGTGTGGCTCAGTGGATTGAGCGCGGGCTGGGAACCAAGCGGTCCCAGTTCGATTCCCAGTCAGGGCACATGCCTGGGTTGCAGGCCAGGTCCCCAGTGGGGGCCACGTGAGGGGCAACCACACATTGCTGTTTCTCTCCCTCTCTTTCTCCTTCCCCTCTCTCTAAAAATAAATAAATAAAATCTTTTAAAAAGAAAGCCAGTTAGGGAGCCCTCCCTCCCTCTCAAGTCAACAGTGAAGGTGCAGAGAGTCTTCCCTGGCACACGCGGGCAGAGCGCGAGGCAAGGCACAGAAACTGGAAAAAGATGAAAGAAGAAATAAAAACCAAGTGATGCGACTAACTAGAATGCAAAAGAATAAACCAAAGATTATTATACAATACAAAACCGAAGTCCTGAATTACCAAACGTCA
This sequence comes from Micronycteris hirsuta, assembly GCA_004026765.1. NCBI lineage: Eukaryota > Metazoa > Chordata > Mammalia > Chiroptera > Phyllostomidae > Micronycteris > Micronycteris hirsuta. The sequence continues at coordinate 670,541 of PVJI01000005.1, forward strand.
CATAACCACCGAGTCCTAGGGGCACCAGCAGGCAGTTCCCGATCTTGAGCGCTGGGCACTAGGACTTCAGAAGAAATCTCAGATGCAGTGGGGCTGGGGCTGGGGCTGGTTTGTCCTTCTAATGTGCTAGTCATGTCTTTTTAAAAGCCAAGTTAGAACAAATTTTTAAAAACTCTTTATAAAACCCTGTAAAATCTTAAAACAAAAACCCAGATTACTATTGTTATTCAAAAATAAATGACATTGAAACACTAAAAGGAGGGAAGCTCCGACCCTCCCCAGAATAAGTGCCGCCTGCGGGGAGAACCGCTTTATTCTTTCCACTTCACTGAGGCTCCGCTCCAGCCCCACCCACTCGGCCGGCTCTCTCCCGGGGCAGGGATCCCTTCTACTAAACCCTCCAGCGGGTGCCTGCTGGGCAGGCCTCTGGTCACCTGGTAAACCCACCAATTCTAAAAGTAGCAGAATATGAGAAGAATGCACAAAAATCAATACCATGCCTATAAACACATAACAAATAGCCTGAAAATATAATGAAAACAGCCAGTTCACAACAGCAAGAGAAGTATCAAACACGCAGAAAGTAGGATACATAGTCACATGTCAGATGCCACATATGGTATATTAAAATCACATACCAAAAAACCCAGATCCTTAATGGGAGGAATAGAAACTCAAATAAATGAAGGGAGAGATCATACTTCTGGCTTAAGGCTAAATGCAGAAAAGATGACAATACTTCCCAACTTAATTTACAGACTGAATGCAATTCCAGTCAAAATACCAGCCAGGCCACTACAGAACTTAATAAAAATACACTGGTTCTTCAATCCTATAGGAAAACGGATGGGCAACACTATGGGGAACCTGAGACAGCGTGCAGTAGAAGCACTTGCCCCCACAGATGTCAGAATAAGGTCTGAAACGATGGGCGTCAGGCTGGAAGCCTTTGGCGGGAAAACACCAGCTGGGAAAGAATCGGGCACACCCTTCGGGCCGGGCTGGGGCGGGTTCACTTGCGGCCAGTAGAACCACACACAACTCGCAGTGCATGAGTCCGAGGGCACAGAGAGGCTCGCCAGAACCCTCTTCTCCCGAGTGTGGCCAGGGAGTTTTGCATTTCTGTTTTTAAAAGTGAATTCAGCAACATCAGACTATTTCAGAGTAACAAGAGATGAGGATTTACTGACAGTCTTAAAAAAAATGCCAAGTCCGTGACTGCTACTTGTGTCTCAGGGTCATCTCGAGCCCTGTTCTGGGGGTGCTTTAGTCAGAAGGACCTTTGGAGGTGATTAGATTCCTCTGGTTCTCTGTGAATGTATGTGTTGAGGGGGCGGGGAGGGCAGTCTCCTGTCGGGGCTCCCCCACCAGACCCCTGACGCCCTAACTACACGAACTGTCCTCAAGTGTATTTATGATTTAGAAAAACTACAGGCTTCTCCCTCCCGAGTGAGGAGCTGGGAGGAAGCAATGGCTGTTTAATGACAGAATTTTTAGACCAGCAAAGGGGAAACTCCCAATATACATTAATTTTCAGCCCCACAAACGGAGAGAGGAGGGAAGGTCCAGAAGTCATTGCCAGCCTGTGAGGGTTAATTTCTGGTCTCGAGAAGACCTGTTCATTCTCCTAGTCTCATGACATTTTCTTTAGCGTGTGCGATGCCTGTCTCTCCATGGGCCCTACTGGGATCTCCATGATCTTGGCAGTGCAGGTGACCTTGCGGACCACGTGGGCCAACGTCTCAGGAGACGCATGGGTCAGGGGAGAAGGGTGGGAGGAAAGGACGGAAAGGACACCAAGCACCGGCGCCTTGGAGGCAGCGGGGCTCGGTCTGCACGAACCCTGGGATGGGCTGAGGATCCTGAACTGATCCAGGTCGACGCCCACACACCTGTCTGGTTGCTAGGGTCCTGCAACCTGAGGGAGCCACACATCCTAACACCAACTGCCTTTTGGAAAAATGAAGAGCAAAACACAAACAAATGCCTTAGAATTCTTTTTAACTCGAAGCAGCTCTGCAGTGAATGAAGCCGACTCCCCAGGTTACCAGGATGGACCGATTACACAGCCCAGAGCCATCTGCCTGGAGGTAATTGCCTCAACCCCCCACTTCACTCCGCACACACAGAAACAGCCCCGCTCTCCCGGAGCCTCGCTGACGAGACATGTAAAATTGGTCTAATCATCTTCTGAAGAGCTGCAGCGGAAAGGCTTTCTGTGCGTGTGTCTGAACCACGACACCACTAGACTTGCTCCCCCGCTCGTGGCCCACGGCTCGCTCCCCCGCCGAGTCTGCAGGGTGAGTCAGCCTCTGCAGATGAGAGAAAAACAACTTGGAGGCCCTCTGTCAGTGCCAGTGGCTGGAGGGGCAGGTGGGATGACCGGAAGAGCTGGACAAAAGCTACCACCGTAAGCCGGGGGACTAAGGGCTGAGTCACCCTTGGCCATCAGTGCTGCTTCTCCCTGCAGCCCCCAGCTGCAGGAGGAGGCAGATGTGCAGGGCAGAGGGGGCATCTAAGACGAGTCACCTGGGCTGCAGGCATCTTTTGGACACTGACCTGTCGGCAGGCCAGGGGCACAAGCTGGACAAGCAGCATGTACGATGGGGTAGGCAGCTAGACAGAACCCTGTCCCAACTTCTGGATGGGACGCAGTCAGGCAAGAGGCCGGAGCACAGAGGGTAAACCAGGGGCTACCTGAACGCTGAGTGCTGGAGCTAAAGCAGATGGGAGGCCCCAGAGGCCCATGCTGCGCTCTGCTGGAGCAAGGAAGCATCCAGAAGCCTCCTATCTGATCAGGAGCTGAGGAGTTGCTGGCACTGTGGCAGTGGGAGGGAGGGACGGACCACGGGAGAACCTCCGTGAGCACATGGGGACAGGGAGGCAAGGCTACTCCCACTCTGCATGCAGGAATTTGCTCGTTGGTGACCCTGTCTCCCTTTCAAAGGGGAGGGCACAGAGTCCTGTCATCCCCAAAATGGCCTGGACAGAACGTCATCATGTCACAAAGATTATTTGCCCCAGTTTGTTTTTAGCTCTAGATGACATTCCCCCAAAATCACAAGATCAGGAGCTCAGACAGTCACTGCTCCTGCTGGTGAGAGCCCACCACTCTCGGTCTCAGTCACAGCAAAGGAGCATCGGAGAAACTACCCGAACGTGTCCGCACTGCACCCAGACCTGCAGCGTGGGTGGGAGGCACAGCCAAACTCTCAGGGAGGCGGGGCCTTTCTGGTGATGGCCCTAGTTGGGTGGGGAGCACCTCCAGCCCCCCAGTTCATTCCTACCCACAGGAAAGTTTGACAAGCTCTCCATTTCCACAAGCAGCCCTTTCCGAGGACTGTCCAAAAAACAGGCTCAAGAGCAGTCGGGCCCACGCTCGCCTGGCAGTGTAGAACCAATCTCTGACCCTCTGTCATCTCTTGGAAAATGGGCGGTGTCTGTGGGACCTGTGACAGGAGCCTGGCAAGCCTTTGAGAACTCATGGGGTCCGTCTGTCTTCCCCAGGGTGACCAGCACAGAGCTCTGCACCCAGAGGCACACGGGGGACAGGGAATGGGACAAAACCCTCCCAAGGACTTTGAAATGAAAAGGAAATCTTCAGGTAGAAACCCACCAGCCAAACTGCCCTGGCTGTAGCCTCCAGCACAAGCTTCCCCCCAGGTTTTCATATCTGGTGTGGATGTACTGATTCTTTAACACCTGTTGGCAACCACTTCGGTCTCTTGGGGGCATTTGACACTGACACGCATGCTATGCTGTTGGATGGCAGGTGTCGTCTGCTCTCCAGGACCGCCACCTCCTCACAAAGCCTGGATAGGGTCCTGGTCACAGAAGCGACCCAATGCATGAAATAGTCAATTTCATTTTTAATTTCCAAGACTGCTCCGGGAGGGGGGCAAAGAGGACCAACATAATGAACAGACAGACTTGACTCATTTCTTTGCTTTAATAAGTGAGCTTTGGCTCAAAGGGCCTCTGAGCCCTATCCTGGTTACAAAAGTTCCACAGCACACACCTGTTTGCTCATGTCCTGAAATGCCACCCAAACATTCCTTCCTGCACTGAGGCACTGCACTTTCCAACGCTTCTAAAATAGAAGCAGAATCGGAGGAGCCCCCAGCCCATCCCAGGGCCTCCACGTGCCTTTCATGGGATCGGAACCCACACTGCACCCAGCTCCCCCTTCCCTGGCCCATGAGTCCCATGGAAAATATCTCCAATATGTGGTCATCTGTCCTTTGATGGAAGACCGCTCTGACAAAGAGCCAACCACCCTGACAGGCGTTCCATCTCAGAGCCCTGATTGTCAGAATGGTCGTTCTCGGGCTGAGCTGCAATCTGCCTGCTGTACCCAACACCCATCAGTTCTAATTTTGTCTCCAGAGTCACACAAAATACATCTTAATGTGTCTTCAACAGGACAATCCTCGAAGGGGCTGAAGATGACATTCCTCAGATTCTTCCAAATAAGCACCTTACTGTCCAACACGGTAACGACGGGAAACCGCGCTCCTGTCCGCCAGGTCTGGGGCCCCTCCCAACACGGCTCCGCCGGTGATGTATGTCCGCACTTTATTTACCGGCAGACGGACACGGCCCCTTGTTCCTCAGCTGCTAACAGCCCGAGGTCATTCATCACCCACTTGCTCCTTTTTGAAATTCACTCTGCAGCAAAGCACTTTTTTAAGTCATGCACGTAATGCATTTTAAAGAGCATTTCTGCACAGATCCATTTGCTCGAGCTCGGCACGCAGCGCGAGACGGCAGTTTCCGCGCAGTCCACCCGCTCCTCCCAGAGCCCTGGCGGACGGACGCCAGACGTATCTGCAAGTGAGACCAGGACTCGGCAGTGCAGCATCTTGTTCAATGTCCGTCTGCTGATTAAAATGCATCTTGCAAAGAATGTGCATTACTAATGCAGAATCGAGTCCAGAACTACATGTTATGTAATGCACCTTTTTGAATAATGCGGGCCATCTCAGTGTACATGTGAGTGTGGACCAGCTCTGGACTGCCACCTCCGTGACAGGCATGCAGCACTCCTGACACGCTGAATGTCTCCTCGCGGGCACTGGGGAAACATCGCCCACCTCAGTGCTGACAGCTGGCACTCATCCCCACGCCAGGGGCATTTGCCAGCAGCCATGTGCGCCTGAAACCACCTGAACTGTCTTTATGTTCCATGTGCCATCAACAGGCTGTGCTCCTTGAAAAAAACTAAGCAGGTGGGTCATTGTGGGCAGAACCTTTAAAATGTTCCCCTTATAGCAGAGAGATCAGGATTTGAGATGTCCAGCTCCGATGCCCTGTCCAGTGTCCCATAATCACAGCGACCCGATGACTGGAGCCATCCAGGCACCTGTGACAATAAAACAAACCCTTTCAGTTTCGCTGAAAAGTGCTGGAACGGAGCACAACTGGAATGCAGACAGTAGCTTTTTATGGGGTTTGCCAAATGAACCCCACTTTATTAGACCAGTCAGCACGGTAACGCTCCACAGGATGGAAGGACACCACCCGGAAGGCAGACAGAGTCACAGAGCCGGGCCAGGAACATTCCTGATGAGGAGTGAAGCCTGGACGCCCGCCAAGCAGCCGTTAGACTCTCACCACGCCCGTGACTCCGAGTGTGCTCGTCTGAAAGCGGGCTGGTGTTTAGGCACAAGGGCGAACCCCACCACACTGACCACACCTGGAGCGTGGGACTCCTCGGCCACCAGGAGGGAGTGCCAGGAGGGTCACCAGCGGGCCACTTGGGAAAGCAAGTTTCTAGTAGGTTATGCCCCTTCATGTTTCCCCCACATGGACTCAAAGACACCAAAACTATGTGTCCCGAGTGCAGCAGCCTCATCAACATGGCCTTGGACTCTAGGAAGTGGTTTTGCCCTGAGTTTTGCCGCCTTTGGTCTTGCCACTATGGCAAAGGGGTGCTCCCTATTTTGAAGAGGGGGGCAGGCACAACCCCAGAGGAGCAGCAGTCACAGAGGGGACATCAGAGCTGCCAAAGGACCGTGCTTTCCTGCGCCGGGGCCACTCTGGGGCTCCCCTTGAGGACACGGGGCTCGCTTGATTGTCCGGGGCTGAAAAAGAGCCACATGAACTTCCTCCAACCTTTTAGTCCTTGGGGCTCGATGCCGTGCTCCAGGGTGTTGAGCCCTCCCCTAAGCCAAATGTTCTAGGTGGTCCCATCGCGTTCTCAGGCAGAACTCAAGCTGGAACACACTGTGTTCTGGGTGCTCTGATTCACCACAGGTGAACCCTAAACGTCCCTTCCTTAACCTGACCTTTCCCCCCTTTTCCTTTACTTCTACCTTCAGCAGTTACAACAGAGCTTGGCACTCAGTAAATATCTGTTGAATGAATTCATTTTGTTGAAAACCTGTGAGAGCGCTTTAAGGGGTACCCAGTGGGGTTTGCTTGCTAGCTGACCCCCTGAACAACCCCTTGCCTGCCCCCACACACAGGCACGAGGGGGTGGGGGGGTGAGTTGGGGGGGTGTTGGTTGTCCCTACAGCCTGTCAGTGCAGGAAGGCTGCACTGTGGCCACGCCTTCGGCACCTGTTCTCAGCTGGAGCTCAGGGCGGTCCACCCATGGGCTGGCAGGCTTGCTAGCTGATCTGTAGGGACCCTTCCTAGGGAAGATGCTTATTTGTCCATGAGGTAATTAGCTGGTTGAGACTGCAAGGGATGGGGGGGGATAAACTTTTTGGAAACTTCTCAAATTACAGTCACTGTAACAGATCTGCCAAAGATGGTTTCATGATTAATGACTGCCTGAGGTTACCACCCTCAGAAAATGCTCGGGGCTGGATCCTTAATACTCATGTAGAGACCCTCATTTTCCCTGAATGTCTGCAGTTCTGTTTGGTCTGAGCTGCTTCTGGCTCTGTTCATTTTAAGGATAATACACTGGAGAAGTAGGGGAGGAGGTGTGGGCCCCATGGAGCGCCCATGCCATACCCAGCTGCCCACATACTCTAACCTGTGGCTCGCTCCCTTGCTCCTTGGCACCCGCCAGGCCCCCCGCCCCTCGCTTAGCCAAAATCCTTTCAAACAAGGTTCCCTCCTGCCACCTGCCGGCCCACTAGGGTCTGCGCCACGGGTTCGCCTGCCGCCGCGCAGCTCGCTGGGAGGTGCCCCCGCCTCCTTACTGCACATGCCCGGCAGAAGTCCTGGCGCGCAACTTTGCAGAACCTCTCCCCGTCCCCCCCCCCCCTCAGTCTCCTCTCTCCTCTCCAAGGCGAGAGGACCAGCGGAGGCACCTCTCCCGAGTCTTAGACTGCAGAGTCTGAGACTTCGAGAGAGGAGCCCGCGAGGAGGCAGACTTTTCCTCCCCTTTCCCCATCCCTTCTTCCTGCTCAGAGAGGCAAGCAGAGGCGCGGAGCTTTAGAAAGTTGAGTAGTCAGAAAGGTAGGTCCTTTCCTTTTTGCCCTTCCACCGAGGTGGGGCTGGGACCTTCGGACCCAGCTTCTCACCTCGTAAGGTGCACCTTTTCCGGCTCTAGCAGCCCATGCGCACCGGAGCCGCTCTCTGCAGAGCCAGAGGGCAGCGGGTCGGTCTCTCGGTGTGTGCCTAGGAGAATGGATCGCAGGTCCCGGGCTCAGCAGTGGCGCCGAGCTCGCCACAATTACAACGATCTGTGCCCATCCATCGGCCGCCGGGCTGCCACCGCGCTCCTCTGGCTCTCCTGCTCCATCGCGCTCCTCCGCGCCCTTGCCACCTCCAACACCCGCGCCCAGCAGCGCGCGGCTGCCCAGCAGCGCCGGAGCTTTCTTAACGCCCACCACCGCTCCGCCACCCAGGTGGTCCCCGAGCCCCCCGAGTCTAACCCCGAGCCCCAGGAGGCAGCCCGAGCCCCATCCCTCCCCGGGTGCCCAGATTACGAGGACGACTTCGACTACCAATCTGAGTCCGAGTCTGACATTGACTCCGAGTTTGACTTCGACACCGAGACCGAGACCGCCCCCACCACTGAGCCCGAGACAGAGCCTGAGGACGAGCGCGGCCCCGTGGTGCCCAAGCAGAGCACCTTCGGCCAATCGCTCACTGAGCGCCTCCAAGCTCTGAGGCTGCGGAGCCCCGACGCCTCCCCGAGGCACGCGCAGTCCAGCACTCAGGAGCCCAGGAGCCCCAGAGAGCGGGAGGAGCCCCAGCACGAGGACAAGAACCGGAAGGACCCCAAAGAGTCCGTGGAGCCACAAAAGGAGAAGCAGCAGCAGCAGCGCCGCTGCAAGCCCAGGAAGCCCACCCGCCGCGACCCATCCCCGGAGTCTCCTTCCAAGAGGGGACCCATCCCCATCCGGCGCCACTAATGGGGGACTCGGTCCAGATTCTCCTTGTTTTCTTTGATTCAGGTTAGTTGCCCACTGCAAAACTGGGGAGGCTGGGGTCGGTGTGGGAGCTGCTGGAGGAAGGGAAGGAGAAGGAAAGGCAGGTCAGGAGGAAGGTGGGAAGAGAGTGGGCATAGCTAGCCATCCTGGGAAGTGGGGTGCCAAGGTGAGCCCGGAAGGGCTCCCCGAATCTCCCCGGTGCGCGGAAGGGCAGCCGGGTGGCCAAAGGCTTGTTGGACAGCGGGGGGCTCCTCGCACTCCGCTGGAGACAGCCTGAGGTCCCCAAGCTGGTGCCCAGAACGCACGACTGAATGCCGGACGTGCCACGGATTTCTGACTGTACACCCCAAAGGCACAGGTAAGTCCATTGTTTTCTGCGCTTTTTTTCCCTCCTGAGGAGGCTGGTCTCAAACAAGTTGGCTTTAGCAGGTGCCTGAAATGTGGTTTGGAGGTGCGCGCGCCAACTTTCACAAAGCCACAGCCGCTGCGCTGTAGCTACACTGTTGCAATGTGAGAAAAGTAATCAGACCGGGATTGGGCGAGAACTCCGGAGACAGCTGGCTCTGGGGCAAGTCGCGCGAGGCGCTTAAGACACTCAGAGCCTGGAGCCCAAGTCCCGTCGCTTCCAATTTGGAGCCTCGGGATCCTTGGTGCCAGTGCCCCCCGCGGCTGTGCGCCAGTCCTGGCCGCCACCAGTCTCCCGGCGCTGGCGGGGCTGAGACCGCCGCAAAGAGCGTGCGCACCTGCCCGCGCGCACCCCAGAGCCGACCTCTCAGAGTGGCAGGCGGTTCCCTGAGATTACCGGTACTTGGAGGGCAGGCAGAGGAGGTATGGGAGTCTCGCAGGTGCCTCCACGGGCTGCCGGAGTTGGTGCCGCGGGCTTGGTCACGTTGCGTCGGGGTATCTCCAACCTTTTGGCGCAGCTGTTCCGGCGGCAGAGCTGGGTGCAATCTGGCTGCAGAGGTCCCGGGCTGTTTGCGCCGAGGCCCTGCGGGTGAAAGAGCGCTGAGAGACCCGCGAGGTTTTCACGTACGGAAAGGTAAAGCAGAACAAGAAGTGGGCTGGAGAGGGGTCGTGGAGATTGTCAGGACACCCTTCAAAGCGTCCTCAAAAAGTGCGGCACACACAGAACTGGGGAAAGGTTTTGGATCCAACGCATGTCTTTGGGCGATCGGTCGAGACGGGTTAGGGGCCGGCGGCTTCGGCAGCCGCGGGGCGGGGAGGCGGCGGTCACCGGCCATTTTCAGCTCGGGTGGAGCCAAGTTTGAAATCTGTAACCTGGAGATGAAACTGCCCCGGTGTCCGAACACAAAACCGGCTGCAGTCCGGTAACGCGTCGTCGGTGCAGAAAGTGTGCCTTTCTTGCCAGTCCTGGGGGAAAAGACGGATAAGTGAAACGTATTTACAAAACCTCTCCCGATTTGGAAATCGATCTTGGTGCGTGCGCCTCCCGTCTTTCGCGGGGTTTGAACTATTCTGAGAGAATGACTTGGGGGAAAGGTGAATTGTTTTGAGGCTTGAAAAGATGGTCAGCTTCTTAGAATTCTAAGAAGAGGAAACAGCCAGAAGGAACAGACTTTAAATGATCTTCCTTCCAGGTCTCCTCCCTGGGGGAGGTGGCAATGCGCCCCGGGACTAAGTTGTGCGCGCTGCGGCTCGTGCTAGTGACTACTGAGTGCCTGCCTGCGGCTGTGGTTTTCACGTGTAAATACCCGGTGGGCAAATACTCCGCCGGCGGCTTGTTGGCAAGGGGCTTTCCCAGGCAGCCTGGAAGTGTCTTAAGTCTGGAGGCTGCCCTGGACTTTCAGGAGGGTTAGGCGTGCCGCGCCGCGCCCTGCCGGTGACTTGAAAGTGTGAGATTGCTGAGTGAAGCAAAGCTCCCCAAAGTGGGAATTACGGTGATGCCGTGTTTCTTCCTGTGACTTCAGCATTCTGCTTTCCCTTGGGCAAAGCCTGAGTTCACCAGTGAGGAGGCAGAAATAGCCAGGGTCCCTGTTGGCTTTGGGGGCTGCTTTTCAGTGTGGGGAGCTACTTTCACAGATTGGGGCTACTTTCACCGGTTTTTCTGCAGAGCTAGGGTTTTCACCAGAGAAATTAGCATGTTGCCTTGTTGCATGATGAATAAACAAGTTTTTTAAAAAGTCCTCAGTGCCTTGCCCATACCCCTCACCTGAGTCTGCATGAGGAGGTCAGCTAAAAAAACTAAGCAATATACAGGTTCGGGGGCCGGGGGCGGTGGGGGGGGGGGCGCATCCAGGAACACACAAAGAGTTTGCCATCTTTCAGATGCTCTCTTCCACAAACTAACTGAGAGGGAAAACCTGTTACCCACCCCCACACTCCTCCCCTCCCCTCCCCCCACTTCCTCCTTCCATCCTGCGCCAGGGGCAGAGGCCATTAGGGTTCATACGGAACAACTGAGGGCCTTGCCAGACTCCCTGGGGAAGTGCCCAGGGCCCACCTGAGGAGAGGGGGCCTCGCGACACAGACACCCCAAACCCTCTTGTGCCGGAGGCACCCGTGTTCATCTGCCTTTCCTTTCCAGAGATGTTGCTGGCAAGTTCTCCAAGCATTCCCAACTCACTCATCTGCCCACCCACCCTTTGTCTCACCTGCTAAACTGAAGTTAGCATTTGAATTGGCTCACCGGCTGTTCAGCCTAGATGGGGTCGGTCAGGTGAGGGAATTCTCCACAAAGGCAGACCTGATTGATAGAGGTGAATATCTCAAGTATTTCATGGTATTTCACATGCAGACAGAGACAGAGAGGAAGAGGAGGATGAAATTAGTTAAACGTGACGGTGTGCGCCAATACTCAGGGGCCCCCTTCCCACTTCAGTCACTTGCTTACTGGGAACTTGCTTTTCCTTGGACGAAGCTGCTTTTGCAGGCCAACTCCCCACGTTGGAGGACCACGTAGAAACGTTCACATGCTGTGTGGTTTTGACAGTCTGCCGTGCATATGCTTCTACATTCTGGCAAACTTTGCATTAATATTTATCAGAGCTGAAGAATTGGAAATGTTGAAGTTTGGAATTGTCTAAGATAATGTTTCTTGAATGAACTAGATGTCCCCCCTCCCCTGGCCCCAGTTTCAGCAGCTGTGCTGCAGGTTCAATGAAGAAGAAAGCTGAGACTTCGGTGCTGGTAAGAACGCGGTCGTTTTTAAACGCCTCCGTGGATCTGTGTCATTGCTGCTCTTCACCCTGAGGGCGGCTATGAGGAGGCTGAGCAGAGACCCTCGGGCCGGGGGCGGGGGGGGTAGTTTGTCTCTTAACAGGAAGGTGACCTAGAACAAGAAATAATCACTAAAATCAGACGCAGCTTCCAGCAGGGAGTGACGTCATAGCCCAGCACAGGGGACAAGTCTCAAATGACACCTGTAATCCCCGAGCTCCAGAGTGGGGAGTGGAATCCCTACCCTGCTCTGCAGGGTCAATGAGTCTTTTCTGAATCTCTGCGCCCAGAGATGGGCAGTAGAATGTCGGGTCTAAGGATCTTCTAGTCCCTGTCTGCCCATTGGCCTCGGGTCAGACCCAGCACCCCTCTGCCTCAGTTTCTCCACACAGAACACGAAGTGGCTGCATGGGGTATTCCCAGCATCCCTTTCAGCTCCACAGGCCTGCAGGCTGATTCCTTTAAGAAACCCAGAGTTGCCCAGTTTGACTCTATCAATAATTTTAACACTAATGGAGCCAAAACATTTTTCAAAGCTTGATCAAGTCAAAAGCACCAGTTGTGAAGAAATCTGTTTTGTGTTGATCTAATCTGAGTTTGTCAAATCTGGCTTTAAATTGGTGGCAAAATGATTGCAGGAGGCCCGTTCGAGAATACAGAATCCCACTGTGCCCTGTGACTGACCTGTGAGGGGACGGGCACATGGGCAGAGCTGACCCCCTGGGCACCGTTTCCTTGCCTGCACCCTCTGCTCCTGGTGTGTGAGAACAAGCCGGGGGGGGGGGGGCAGGGCCAGGGCCAGCAGACAGGCCGCAGCTCTGACCATGGGTGTTGCCTGTTCTTCAGTAATACCTCTAAGTGTCCTGATTGGCCAGACCTGCAGACAGTGGCTCAGAAGCTATAGCTAGTTAAGATAAACCAATTTTCTCAACCTTTTTTTTTTTCATTATCACTCCCTCCCAGGAGCTCTTCCTGACTTCCGTCTCTGAGTCGCGCCTCCCCCGTGAAATCTGATTACCGGCCCCCCGCCCGCAGGCTGCGGTGCATCTCGGTGCATCTCCTGCCGCGGGGCCTCGGAGTGACTCAGTGTGTGCACTGCCCCCCACGATGTCGCCTCTGTGGTGACTGCGTGGGACAGGCAGAGCCAATGTTTGGAAAACAAAACGGGCTTATGTCAAATTCAGTGATTTAACGTCTCATTTTTGTTTGGTATTTAACTTTTTTTGGCCCCACATTACAAGGCTATACAAAAGGTGAACTTTACTGATGTTTACTTCCCCCTTTTCAATCAGTTTTGTTTTGGTTTTCCCCCAAATCCCTCAGGGCAGAGGCTGGTACTGGTGGTGCCTAGTTAACTCAACAGCCTGGTGCCTCAGTTCCCCCCAGGCCCCGGGCCACAGTCACCTGTTGATGGGGTTGCACAGCTGCACAGGTGGAGCCCCGGCCCCAGCCCACCAGGCCAGCCCCTGCTCCTGGGAGGCTGCACTCCTGCCAGCGGGTGTAGGCATGGCCAGTGTTCACTCTAGGGGCTTATTTTAGGGTGCACACAGTCTAAGGTGACAGGTGGCTATGGGGATCAGAAAGGCCACGTGGGCAGGGGGCACGTGGTGGCTGCAGTGTGGATGTCTAGTTGAGGGTGGCAAAAGGCAAAGGTGTGAGGTTTGGGGGATCAGAGAACAAACCAGAGGGTGCAGGGAACGCCACCACCAGGGAAGGAAGAGGAGATTTGGAGACAGCAGTCATGAAGCCCATAAATGTTAGGGCCGTAAGGCGTAATCTGAAGAGATAAAGGGTGGGGGGAGGTTTAGGGGACACTAAGTGGAATTCACGACAGCATTTTGATAGCTGAGGATGGCAGTGGAGGACCACTGGCGGAGAGAGCTCAGATGCACTACCCTTGACCTTGCTCAGCCTCCCCTCAGTCTCTTACCGACCTGGCCCAGAAATTTCAATTCCACAGGTGCAGTGGACTATCCACACATGCAGCTCACTCGCTTCCACCAAACAGAAAGATTTACACCTTAGTAAATCTTGTTTTGTAGTTCAAACCCTAAATCTTAGGTTTTGGTTCAGGGAGGGGCCCCAACTTTCAAACTTGAGGGGTGAGAGGGAGGCAGGGCCTAGAGGTGCCAGCACCTGAAGAAGACAAGTCTCTCCTCCCCCCAGGCGAGAGCTGGTCTCTGAGTGCCTGGCTTATGTCGCTGTGTCAATTAGATTTCATTAGGAAAATTTGCTCTGGGGAACTGGGGCCCTGGGTGAAGGTGAAATATACCATTCCCCTTACATGCAAATGATGCTGCCCAGAAGCCCCCCGGGGGGCCTGGAATTTCCACCATGAATTACGGAAATTTTAAACAGAGCTTCCACTAAAGCCAGTTATCTTCCTGGATTCCCTCTCAGCACCCCAGCCCCCATACCACCCCTCTACTAGCCCCCTTCCTTTGGTACTGTTTGTCTTTTCTGAAATGGCCACTTCTCCCCTCAAAATTCTCTGCTGCATCACCAGTGAACCTGGAGAAGGAACGCACAGGCTGGGGGCTGTCTGGACCCACAGCACGAGCACCGTGGTCAGAGGACCGCCTCCAGCTTGGCTGCAGCAGAGCTGGGCAGCCCTTCCAGACGAGGGCTGAGCACAGCCAGCGAACTCCAGAAAGGTGCTGGCTTCACCGTGGGGGACCCTGGCCACTGGGCTCCGGAGCGTGGCTCCAGCAGATGCAGTGTTCCCCCAGGCCTGGATTCCACTGTCTTTAGTGCCTCTGCCCCTGGGACCCTCACCCACTGGAGGCGTTCCCCCCCTTCCATTGGCTTTAGCCTGCAACAGCCTGGTCGCGAGGACCCCTCTGCAGACAGCAGTGGGCTGTGCTGCCTCCGCCGGCCAAGGCTGGCAGAGGAGATGCCGGAAGGCGGGAGGATGCAGCGTATCTCAGCTCAACAGTAATTAATTGAACGGCTTCAAGTCTTTTTGCTACTCAGTCAGCACTCAGAAACCATTTGTCACGGGGAGGCTGAGAGGCGTCATAGTGGTCAGAGCTATCTTCCTGGTGTCCTCTCCCTTTTGCCATTTCCTCGCAACTAGTGGGGAGACCCTCCTTTCTTTCCCTCGTCTGAAAGAAACCCACTGACAACTAGTGACATGCCTGCGCTGCAGAGGCTGTTCTGCAGTGACTCTCCCCAGGGCCACAGCAGGAGGAAATGCTGCCAACAGAAAGGATGGGCTTTCCTGCTTCTTGCTCCTTCCCCCGGCCCACCCCCACTGTCAGAGGACCCTCCTCTCCTCAGCTGGGGCTCCAGGGGATGCAGGGATGAGCTAAGAGAGAAGGTTGATAGGCAGCTACTACAATCTGGATGTGCATGTGCATTTGGCAGTAAGAATCCCCCAGTGTAAGTGTGTCGGCCATTGTCTGCTGATTCTATGTGCTGGCGTGGAGGCATCAGCATAGGGGTAAGACTGACTTTGGGAAGCCCAGGGGGGGTCACCAAGTTTGGGAAGACACGTGGGGCCACCAAGGGAAGGGATCACATCTCTGCAGGTGGCAGTGGTGCTGTTCAGAGTAACACTGAAGGAATATCTTCTTTGCAGTGGGATTAGTTATTCACAAAAAAAAGCCAGCAGATTTGCTACCTGTGGCACCTGGGCCATTCCGTCTGAACAGCCTGCCTCTCCCCAGAAGTGCGGTTCCCCTGAGACATAGTACACTGTCCCATCCCGTTCCTGGTGCATCACATGTAGGAAACTGCTGCTTTTTCAGCAGCTGGAACTCAGGAGACCCCCCCCCCCGGATTTGGAAAACACTGCATCTCACCGTAGCCCCCCCAGTTCCACTATCCCAGTAGGGACAGGGTCCGGAGCACGCAGCTTCAGTCCTTTGCCCCTTCCCCCAGCTCTTTAGCCTCCAGGAACCCTGACTGACCTGCCTTGCCAGCAGCTCCAGATTCCCTCCCTCATTCCTTCTCACTCCTATGCAGTAGACACCTTCCCGGGTAGCAGGCCATCCCAAACTGGAAATCTGTGCTTCAGAGACTTCACCATTAGAAATCGACAACAGCAGACCCTAAACACCATGCCCCTGCAGGGTCAGCATTGGGGGGTGGGCCCTGGACTGGGCTGCCCACTTCCACTCACCACTGGCCCTGTCCGGCCAAGGCAACGTCACTCTTCTGTCTTAAGCCAATAAGATCACCAGCCCTATGCGGGCTCACCAGATGGTCCCACCAATCAGGGTGGCCCCATCAGCCCACCAACGCATCACCCTAAGCTCTCACCATACCAGGCTCCTTGGGTCCCCGTGGCCAGGCCACCCAGCTGCCTTTTGGGTCAGTCCTCTCCTCCAACATCGGGCCACACTTACAGGTTCGCTGGACTCCCCGCTGCACATCTGTGGTGGAATTTCAGCTCTGAACCCGCTCGCCCACGCGCTTCGGGGTTTTCAGACTCTGGTGGCCAGTCACTACAGAAAAACACACGTAACGGGACAAAAAGAGGAATGTCAGAGTTAAACGCTGGGATTTTCCTCATCGGTCCTAGTTTACCTTTAAATTAGGGGGATGCTACTCCGAGCTGAGGTCTCTTCTCAGCCTGTTGCAGTGGCTTCAGCGCAGGGCGGGGGGCAATCTCGCCCTCCAGAGGACATTTGGCAAAGGTGAGAGACAGACATTCCTTGTTGCTACAACTAAGGGGATGTTGCTGGCATCTAGTGGGTAGAGGCTAGGGATGCTGCTAAGCATCCTGCGCTGCACGGGCAGAGGACACACCGCCACAGAGGACCTGGCCCCAGATGTCGACAGTGCAGAGGCTAAGGAAACGCCGACGAGGTAGCAGAGCTGACCCGTTCTCCTTCTCCCCTCTGGTGTGGCCACTGGGCCCTTCCTGACCCTCCGCTCTCTCCTCTCTGGCTTCCTTCCTCTCCAAGTGTTCCAGATTCTGGCACCAAGTGTACCTCTCCCCTTGAGGGTATTTTCTGATCCAGCGAACTCATACCCCAGTAATGATGACTGTCACTTTGAATTTGGGGTCTTCACCTTTCTTCTAAACTCCAGACTGTAAAAATCTCCACCTAGACTGCCCACCCTTCACCTCTGCCCATCTAAATCCCAAGTGGCTCGGCCTGTAGGTCAGCTCCTCCCAACTTCCCTTTCCACTTGTATTTTCTTCATCCAGGTGCCAAAGGTTGGCTCTGTGGCCTTCTATGCCATTTTAGCCCCAAAGTTGCTAGAGGGTCCTTTGGGACCCCTGGGGTCTCCTCTTTCAGCCTTCCTGCTTCCTCCCCCTGGTGTCGGCCTCTGCCCCTGTATTCTCTGAGACACCCTCCACACTGCCCCAGCCGGTCCCTAACACCAGCCTCAACTCTTCGCCCACGGGACACCAGAGAAGCCCATCCACACTGCCATTTCCTACCAAAATAGCCTCAGAGCTGCTTGTCCTGATATTCCTGGGGTCCTGGGAGAGACCCCATTACGTTTTTCCTGGCTTCTCTCCCGCTGTTCTTCCAAGAGCTCGCACGGTGGCCTGCTCACCCTACCCAGCCCTGTACCACGTGTGCTACCTTTGCTCCTTGTGGGCCAACACCTCCCATCCCCCACCTCCTATTCATAGTCAAGCCCTCTGCCCCTCCGTGGACGGAAGCCCTTTTGAACTGCCATTGTCTCCATCACGACTTTCAGGGTCCACCCAATCGAAGTTCTTTCATCTCTATGCTGCTTACCCTTCAGAATGGTTACCCGCCCAGTCGTTATCCCCTCTAAGCATGTGCTCTCCAGAAAGAGTGTGGAACAAAGGCAGGAACATCACCAGGGTGTCAAACAAAGAGACCCGTACCCCCTGCTTAATGAATAGTGTTTTTGAGAAAGCAAGGCCTGGCGAGCCGACCATCCCTTTGTGCCCACATGGCGGCCTCCCTGGAGCTCCAACCCCAGCACCTACTGACCTTGCACTTCTGCTGAGCTCAGCATCCCTGGGGCCTCAACTCCTTGTCCATCGGGGCTGCTCGTCTGCACCAGGGTGATCAGCCCTCTCTTCCCTCGGGGTCCTGGTCCTCTCCCTCCAGGCCCTGGAAATCTCCGTTCTCGCCCCAGCGGCGGTCTCCCGGGTGGGGTGTGTTTGTCCACCGCCATCAGGGAGACCAGGGATTGGCCCCTGAGAGCTCCCAACCACCTTGTGAGTTTTGGAGTCAGTTAAAGTGACCCCCACGGTACCAGCCGGCCTCGTGCTGCCAGTGGTCTAGCTGCCTTACGCCCACCCCCCAACTATTTCCAAACACCCCAACAGTACAACCTCTTAAGGCATTCCAACCCGGCGCCCCCTATTGGACCTCCCATTCATATCCGGTTTCCGGTCCAGTGCCCCCTGCTCATTCGCCAACCAGCCTTGATTGGCGTGACCTCAGCCCAATGGCTGGCCCAGCCCTGGGGTCGGAGGGGAGCGAGTTGACTCTTGGGACCCAGTTGGCACGTTGAGTGGATGCTCCAATAGTTGAACCGTTGCGCGTGGATGTAGTTGGCCAAAGTTTGAGCCAAAGTTCAGTGTTGGCATTTGGGAGTGTGTAGACTCACAGAGCTGAGGTGATACACCGTTAGGGGACCCCAAGCGTTACCCGGGGTGAGACTTAGTCGGCTTTCCTCCGCGCAGCGCGGCAACGCCGGTGGCAGATGCAGGGGCAAGGCTGCCCTGTGGTTGTGGTCTTCTCATTCTACAAGGGAAGCGTTAGATTGAATGAGATTGGATTGTGAGGGGTTCGCCCGCCCGCGGCTCGTTGGTACCGCGACTCGCTGATACCGCGACTCGCTGATACCGCGACGCATCTCTCTTGCCGCAGCCCACCTTGTGTTCCACTCATCCCGCCACCCTTTCCCCACCTGCAGGCCAGGGGACCCCTTTTCCCCTGCCCAGCTGCCTTGCACCTGAACCTAAAAGTGGCTCGTAAGCCCATGTCACCCTCTGACAAGAGAGACCCGATGCCCACGTCCCGGGTTTTACGTGATCCGCAAGCAGCAAATTTTTCCTGGGGTTCAAATCCCACTGCAGACCCCAGAGCCAGACCAATATGCACACATGCGCGGAGCCTACCCAGGCTGTGTGATATTGACTCCCCCGCGAGCTCTGAGCCCACCACGCACCATGGAGACGAGAGCGCAGTTGGCAGCTGGTGGTTTTTTTGACAAGGCTTAGGGGCGCCTCGGCGGGCTCTTGCAGTTGGAAAGTAAAAGCGGATACCTGGAGATTCCCATAACGAGAGGAGAGGGGCTGGAAGCGAGCTGGAGAGGAGCCAGAGGAAGGATCTGGCTGACCGACCCTGCGGCGGGCACCCGAGGCAGGCAGCCGCGCATCGCGGCAGCTGTTGCCGGCGCGGCTCGGCTCGGCACGGCATGGCACGGCATGGCACGGTGTGTGTCTCTAGGTTTGGTGCGCACAGGGTTGACCAATCTCTGAAACCACCGTAAATCGGCCATAAATCCCAACTGAAACCCCCTTTAACCCTTCCCCAGAGCAGCAGGACCCCTGGAACTCAGAAGCCTGCACTCTGTGGGGTCCCCGTTTGCATTCCGCGCCCCCCGTTTCGTGCTGCCGCGGCTACTGTTTAGAAGGTCTCCGTGGTACATGCCCGAGACCCTCTTCTTCCGTGAATCATTTGTCCACATAAATGGGGGAGAACCCGGCCTAAGTTGCACTCATCCAATGCGGAGACCCCCCTCCCCGAGCGTTGGTGGGGATGGGGGACATTAAGTGCTTTATGGAGTCAGCCTCGGCAAGCCGGCAAACAAATGCCGCAGAAGCGGTGGAAGGTACCTCAAGGCATTTAAAAAAAAAATTGTGCGCGCACACTCGCCATCCCCTCGCCCCTCGCCTCCTCCCCGCTGGTGGGCTCACGACCACCTGTCGCATTCTCCCGCACGCCCTCGCCCCCTTCCCACACGCCCAAAGCCTTGCGCTCTGGACTTGGGGCTCAGGATCGAAGGCTGCCCAGGGTTGAGGACTGCGACCCTTGGATTCAGGGGTCCTTTGAGGTGAAGAAACCTTCACGCAGCCTTCCTCCCCCCGGGGAGAGTCCGTTGTGTCTGGGAGGGAGGGTTTCAGTTCCTGCGCTCATGCTGCCAGGGGCCCACGTCTTGCGTCACGTGTCCTGCAACGCAGGAGAGCTCTCTCTCTCTGGCCAGGGGAGAAGAGAGGAGAAAGGCTCCGGATCAGTCAGAGAGAGGACTGTAAGGAGCTAAAGCGTCCCTGCAAGACCTGCGCTCATCGCCCCCTTACCCAAAGTCCAGGGCTTCCGGAGACAGAAGCCGGCTCCCGCAGCAGCCTGGGCACCAGGCCGGCGTCCCCTGGTGGCAGAGAGAAAGCACTACGAGCGATTTTCGGACCGAATCGACGCGCTCCTCAGATCCAAGCAGGCGGGGCTGGCCTGGAGGACAGAGAGAGAGACAGAGACAGAGAGAGGAGGGAACAAGGCCAGGCCAAGGGGGTGGCGGTGGGGGCGCCAGGGGCAGCCTGAGGACATTAGAAGTGGCCAGGAAGGAGGTAAGACTCCACCAGCAACGACAGAGATGGTTCTGCCACAGTCTTGGGCTTGAGGCCCTGACCCCTGAGACCTCACAAGGGTTGACAAGTGAGGTTGGAGAACTTTCTAGCTGGTACTTTGATTTTTTTGGAAAATATTTTCTTCACCCTAGTTTGGCTGGGTGCTCCGTCTTACGGGGCCCCGAGTTTATTTTAAGAGCCCGCCATCGTGTTATGGGCGTGCGCAACTGCCTCGACGGCAATAATATGTCGGGACAGCACGATATGCCCCTTGAACTCGGGGAACAGCCCGAGGAGCAGCCCCCTTTGGAGGCCCCAGGGGCAGCTGCCCCCAGTGCTGGGCCTGGCACAGCCGAAGAGATGGAGACCCCACCGCCTCACAGCGAGCCCATCCCCATCGAGATTGAAGGCGAGGCCTGTGGACCTCCAGAAGTCTCCAGACCCAACTTCCAGGGCCTTGGCAAAGGCACTGAGGAAGCCAGAGCTCATGGAGGCTACAGCCCACCTCCCGAGGAAGCCATGCCCTTTGAGGTCAAGCAGCCCCCCTCAAGAGCCTTCTGGCGGACCCTGGAGCAGCCTGGAGACACCAATGTGGCCCATGCAGGCCTCCAGACCTTCAGCCCAATGGAACCCAGAGTGCTCGGGGAGACCAGACCAGGCCTGGGAAGCTACAGCCCTCCACCCGAAGAGGACATGCCCTGTGAGTCTGAGCAGCCTGCCCAGGGACATTGCAGCCAGCCTCTCTCACAGGTCTCAGACATCACTCTGGGAGGCCCGGGTGTGGGGGTCTCAAGGGCTCCCCCGGAGGAGCCCCGAGCCCTCAGACTTGCAAACGCAGCCTTCGGAGGAGGTAGCCCTCCCCCTGAGGAGGCTATGCCATTTGAGTTTGATGGAGCAGCCTTTGGGGACGACAGCCCACCCCCTGGGCTCCCCGGAGCTAACCTGCAAACCGACGACAGTAGCGGCAGCCAGTTCTCGGCAGTCGCGGTGCCGAGTGCGGTCCTCTTCACTCCCACCACGAACGAGCCCCCCCTCCGGGTCCCCGGCGCCATCAGCAGCGCATCTCGAGAGGCTGTCAGACCTGTTCAACGCTTCGTGGGCGGCAGCCCCCCAATGGAGATCTCCGGACCCCCGCTCGAGATCAGCAGCGCCCCCATTGGGGTCCACGACGCTCCCGTCAACATGGACAGCCCCCCAATCGCGCTTGACGGCCCGCCCATCGAGGTCTCCAGAGCCCCAGTTAAGACAGAGCGAGCAGAGGGAGAGAGACCCCCAGTTGAGGGCGAAGCAGCCGAGATGGAAGGAAGCTCAGCCAACTCAGCCGCCGACGCCACCGCGGAGGGACGCCAAGTCCCCTTTCCAGGAGATGGAGCTCCTGCCGCCGGAGCCGCTCCAGACGCCGGGGCAGCTCCAGACGCCGGGGCAGCTCCAGACGCCGGAGACGCTCCAGACGCCGGGGCCGCTCCAGACGCCGGGGCCGCTCCAGACGCCGGGGCCGCTCCAGACGCCCCGGCAGCCCCGGCAGCCCCAGCAGCCCCAGCAGCCCCAGCCGCGCCTGCCGCGCCTGCCGCCAGGGCAGCGCCTGCCGCCAGGGCAGCGCCTGCCGCCAGGGCAGCCCCTGCCTCCTGGGCAGCCCCTGTCGCCAGGGTATATCCTCCCTACCGGGGAGCCTATCTCCCCCGGGCAGCCTTTGTGGCCCGAGGAGTCCAGGGCCCAAGGGCAATCCCTGCCGCCCGGGCCGCCGCTGCCGCCCGGGCCGCCGCTGCCGCCCGGGCAGCCACTGCCGCCTCCAATATTTCAGCCGCTGGGGCCGCCCCGGTCGCCCCAGCCATGCTTGCTGCCCGGGCAGCCTCAGCCGCGCCTGCCCCCTGGGCAGCCCCTGCTTCCGGAGCCCGCCCCAAGCTCCGTCCCCTCAGACCCCCCAGCCCAGAGATCCAGGTTGCCGATCCGCCTACTCCGCAGCCTCCGCGCGCGTCTGCCCGGCGGGGCCGGTCCGAGCGCAGCCACAACTACGAAGGAGGGTCGGCCAGCAGCAGCGACGAGTCCGACGATGGGACCTTCGCATGCCTGCGCTGCTTCCAGTCCGGGCGAAACCGCCGCCACGGAAAGCCGCAGCGTAACTTGCTCCGCAACTTCCTCGAGCGAGCTTTCGCGGGTTGCTTTGGCCGATCTGAGAGCGCCGAGCCCGGAGCCCAGCAGGGCCCCAAGGTCGAGAATATTCCTCTGGAGGAGCAGCGCAAGGAAACCCTGGAGCAGCGCGCTCAGAAGCGCGCGGAGAAGAAACGCAGCAAGCGCATCGACAAGCAGCTCCGGGGCGAGAGGATGCGTTACATGTGCACGCACCGCCTGCTGCTTCTAGGTAACGCGGCGGACTCTGCCCATGGGGAGCAGGGCCGCCGGGGACCCGGGAGCGGGTGGAAGGGCTGCCTGGCGGGGCTCGGGGCTGGGTGGCGGGAGGAGGGTGTCTGGGCAAAGGCCGGAAGAGCCTGCTAGGAAGTTCCAGTGAGGGGCCCCAACTTTGCCTGGGGAGTGGGCGGGGGGCTCCTGGGGGGCTTGGGGGGGTCGAAGTATATACCCTCTAGGGAGCAAAGTGGTGCCGTACAACACTGAGGGTCATTTCCAGCTGGACAACCCAGTGCCAGCGACCAAAGGGCGGCCCCGTTACCTGGGGTGGGGGCCAGCCAGGAAGGCGGGGGCGAAAGGTGAGCCAGGAACTGCCGGGGAGGGGCCTCGGGGCTCCCCCCGGCTAAGCTGGTTGGGGCCACGGTGGGCGGGGGTCGTTGGGGAATGTGCGCCCCCGCCTCGCCTGGCACGGCTGCTTGGACTCGGACGGCTTCTCGCTGGTGTGTGTTGGTGTCCATATTGTGTCCGCCTGTGCATGACATGCTCAAGTGTAACGCTGGCACCCCCAAATTACCCGCCGACTGCGTACTTGTACCGGGGAGCTGGCTGTCTTGTGTTGTGCGCCATGGCGCGGGCAAAAACTTTCCGTGTTCGCACTCTCTGGCGGTCCCTGGGAGCTGGCACTCTGCAGCGGGCGGTGCGGAAGCCGCGGAGGCTCGGTGCTGGGACATCTTGGGTAATGTGTTGGGTCCCCGGCCTGGGGGAGAGGGGGCCGCCTCCCGCCGGCCTCCATAACCGTTTTTTCCTGTATGTCTTTCTTTCTTTTTTCCCTTTGCGCTAAGCGTTTCCTCACTTCTCATTCGTTCGCCAAACCCTCCCGCCTTTACGGTTGAAAAACCAGACACTCAGGTATCTGGGGCGCCAGGGTCTGAACTCGGACGTTCGGTATTCCGCACGCACCCGGCTCACCCGGTGGGGGTGGGGGTGGGGGGTGCGGGAGGGGAAACCACGCAAACCTGCTGTAGGCAAGTCTGGACCTATACCACACGGGGCGGGGGGGCGGGGCGGGGCTGTGCTTTAAAAATATGAAATAATTTTTTTTCCTAGGGACGAGCCCGAGGTAAGCCAATCATTTACACTCTCACCCTAGCGCAGTAGGAGGGGCTTGGTTAAAAAGAGGGGCTGTGACTTGAGAGTCCACTGGCGGCTTGTGTTTGAAATGCAATTACAATAAAACTCTTAAAAAAATGCTCCGAGTGTATTTTAAGTGTGTGGACAAAATGTGGTTAAACTGACTATGACTTGTGAAAAATATAAATGTCTACCTGTGAATCTTTTCAAGCAGCTTTAGCTGGGGGCAAAGAGACTCAAAGGTAAGACCCTCTGAAGATGGGTTGGGGATAAAAGGAATCAAAAGGTCTTGTGTTTATATAACCATATTAGAAGGGTACCTTTGGGGCCCTCTGCCTGCCCCCTTCCCTCTCCAGCCACACCCCCCCAACAAGCCCCCTCCCCTATCTTCAAGTCCTTCCCTGGCTCCTCTCAATGCCCACCCCCTTTTGCCTCCTCCAGACTCCTGAAACCCAAATGGGGGGGGGGGTGATTCCTTGGGCCACAGTTAATCAAAGCAGTAATTAGCAATGGTCCGAATATGTGGCTTAAATGAAAATTTCCAAAGCAAAACCCCACAGTCTTCATTTCTTTATTTCAGTCTCTAAGACTTTTCAAGGTATTGGACGATCACAATTTCTAAGGCTTGGCTACATGTCTGTGCAACACTTCACCGTATGTGTTGGTTTTCATCAATGACATAAGCGTGGACGTTAACTGTGTGCCATTGTGACGTGCGTCTTTCACAAATTGCAGTTTTAAATGCGATGGTCATTTACGCCCACCCAGGGAGATGATGATGTCATTGTTTTACCAAAAACCTACAGGAGGGAGGTGGTTTAAACTTCGGATGTGCCAACCGCACTAAAGCCACCAGAGCCTCGAATGACAATGCACTGTTTTCCTGCAGGCGGCTGATTTTGCCAGGACAGTCCCATTTCAGTGTCCCAAGCACAGCTCTGGGAAGCCAGCCTCTGCTGGGACAGGGGACACAATTCGGTGAAGACAGGAGAGCCCAATGACAGTGTGCACCTGGCCCCTAATGGGCAGTGTCCCTTGCCTGCTGGGGCCCCAGTGGCCTCATTTGTGAAGTGAAGCTTTTCCCAGCAGGCCTCTCCCAAAGCCTCCTTTGCTCCATGCCTTGAGCTCTCTGTTCTGGGGGGCGGGGTGCAGAGTGGGGAGCACTGTCCCCTCAAATCCATACTGGAAGCTTATACCCAAGATTATGCAACATCAGCCCTGCAGAGAAAACTGTGTCTGGGGCCGAGTCTTCAGAACCTTAGAAGTTTCCCTTGTTCCAGGGGGCTGGGGTGGAGCATGAACTTTAATGAAAGGAAAGTCCCCATTGCCCTGGCTCTGTCCCCAGGGTGGTAGTCCAGGAGACCAAAGCTCAGGCCACGTGTGGCATGAATCTGAATTCAGAGAGCCAGGCGTACCATTTCTGACCAGGTTTCATTTTGCCCAAGTGCCAAGCGTGGTTGCCCCATCTGGGTGTGAGTTTCTGACTGGGGAGGGGAGAGGAAGAAGGTTGAGGACTTATACTGGGGACAAGATTTTTCCTAACGTCCTGGTCCTGACCTATAAAACAAAACATCCACCTTCCCACTACTGAAAATGCAGACCAAATGACCATCCTTTGATGCGGCTCCGAATTTGTGACATGTGGATTCATCTGTTGCTTTAAAATGTGTGTGTGCGCTGATGTATATACGCCCTTTCTGTTTTTATTGCCCAAACAGCTTCCCATTCCAGAGATTTTCTAAAATTATAGCTGACATACAGTATTATGTTAGTTTCAGGTGTACCACATAGCGATTAGATATTTACACCCCTTACAAAGTGATCACCCTAAGCCCAGTAACCATATGTCATCATACATGTTAATGCAGTTTTATGAACTATGTCCCCTATGCTGTATTCTGGGAATCTTAAAAGGGGGAAAATATTAGATAGATAGATAGAAAGAATCAATAGGATGACTAAAATTCTAGAATATCTAAAAGGGCTGAGAAGCCTTTGTTCTGATTCAGCACTGCCCGATGATGGGCAGTTTCCGTGTTCCTGTCGCCCTTTTGAATGCGTCGAGTGTCCTAAACAGCTCTGGGAACCTAGTTTGGGTGTGTGACTCCCTCATGTTTTAAGAATGGAAGGGATTGCCAGATTAGAATTTCTTAATAGCTGCTGTACTTACTAAGCATGTGCTGTATCGCAAGGGTAGCACTAGTGAACATGTGCTGCACAAATGCTGTGTGTGATAATAACTGTTCTGCCACGGCACTGTGCACGTGAGTCGTGCAGGAGTTTCTTCACGCTGCCCGTTGCCGTCGTGATGCATTGTACCCATCCAAGCGCCTTTTTTTTCCCCAATGCACACTTTTTTCTGTGTCCACAGTGCCTCCACTGAGCTGTTTGGTGCAGTGGGAGGGGCTTGGCTTTGATCATTTTCCCTTTTCTGTCTCCCAGAAATATCTCATGCTTCTCAAAGGCCAAAATTCCTTCCTTTCTTTTAAAATCCAATTTTCCCCAGATTTCTCTCACAAAACATTTTTTTCTGTGTAGGTAGGTTAAAGTTTATAATTTAACATATGTGTGTGTGTGTGTGTGTGTGTGTGTGTGCGTGTGTGTGTGTGTGAAGATATGAAAAACTGGCAGGAAGCTGTTTTGTATACTCCCTCCTGACCCAAGAGAAGGTGCTACACAAACTACCCTAGTCACTAGGAACCAGTAGTAGCAATGATTCCACGTAACGTTAGCACATTCTTACTGTATTTTTAAAAGCCTTTCACAGAGGCCCATTGGTCCCTTGAAACAGCCTTGGGCAATAAAAACATGAGAGGACCCCATTTCATAGGCAAATAAACCAAAAGCTCAGGGATGATATGTCAGGGACTTTGCACAAAGACTGTTGCAAGGTAAGTCAGCAAAGGAATCCATGCTTCTCCCAAAACTGTGCTAACAAGCCGTGTCGCATTATTCACATGTAAAGCATGATTATCGTGCGTGAAGTGTGTGTTCTTAAAATCCCTCGTCACGTAACAGGTGTCCAGCAGCCTTCTGCTTTCCGAGTCCGAGCCAAGCCCTGGCAGACTCCCGGCTGCAAGTGACCGCGGAGCGTACGGGAAACGTGAGCTCCCGTCGCTGGGATGCCCAGCATTGCTGCGGTGGTGTTTACTTTCCACCATGTGCTTGAGGTCATCAGGCAATGCTGCATCCTTGGCCTTTCCTTGGGCTTTTCTTCCCCTTTCAGATGCAGGCTTTCTTTGGAGTCTTTTTAAATTCCCCCTGTGGTTTTCTTCAGGATCTAAAGCTTTCTCACTGACTCAGGTTTCCACAAAAAGTGATACTTTTAAAATGCAGTTGTTTTCAGGCACTGCCTCCCTCCGTTTTTAGTGTTCTGCTGTAATAGACTATTTAGAAGCCTGCCTTGGATCTAATGAGCTTATTAAAATAACTGTTGCTCAGTATCCTTCGCGGTGATTTTTTAAAAAAGTATTTCTTCCTTTTAGTCGGGGCTAATTCCTCTTAGTGAGAGTCAGTGCATACTCTTAGAAATCACCTTTGATTTTTATGCAGGAAGGCCAGTGTTAAGCAAAACAATAAATGTATTTTTAGGAAGATAACCTAATTGGCTAGATTTGAAATTCCCCATACCCGGTCATGCCTCTTCTTCTTCAAGGTGATCTTCCCACCAAAGAAAGCATGCCATCTGCCTCCCACCCAGCCAAACTGTGGCTCTTCCAAAGTGTCCACATGGTGTAAGTTTCAGGAGGCCTGTGGATGGCCAGTGACCACGGGTCTCTAGGCTCATTGGTTCCTTTCACCTGTGGCAAAGTGGCGTTCGTCCCGAACCCACCTCATGCCTCCCAGGCTCCCAGCGGAACATGAAGCTGACACACCAGCTGTCCCTGTCCATTCCAAAATCAGATTTGTCAGGAGGAGTAGAAACGTCCAAATCAAAGGACAGGCCCAGTCAATAGAACAGGGTCCCCACCACCATCAAAGCTTCGGTCAGTCTGATGAACGCTCTTTGGTCCTGGTGACCCTACTGATCGGGACTCGGAGACTCAGGCCCTGCTGGCACCCACCTCGTCAGACTTCACTGAATGAGGCCCACGGGGTCCTTGTCCCACCGGAGTCCTAGTGTGGCCTGTGGTCGCCCTGGGCAAACAGACGTCCTGGTGTTTTGGGGAGGGAGAGAGAAGCTAGCGCGCCCCTCTGGAGCCCCGCAAGGTCTCATGGGCTTTAGGAAAGTGAGGAAAAGGAGAGAGAAGCCCTGGCTGCAGCCGGCCGGCTGCTGAGCAGGGGAGTGGTGTTTAGGGGGGAATTCAGAGGAGGTGCCAATTTTCCTGAATTCCTCTAAAGAGAAGGCCAGAGACTAGCAGTCCTGCTCCCCTCGAAAGGTGTTCCCAGCCCAGCGCAAGGGGAGGCCGTGCTTTCAGAAATTGCTCCTTCTTTTCGACTTCTTTGCTCCCAGTGAGGTGTTGTTTCTGTTTTCTGTTTTCTGGATTCCCTGACTCGCAGACCCTGAAAGCCCAGGGTGAGCGCTCTCTCCGCCTCTCACTTTCGGGCTCACTCCTTGTGCACTCTGTCACCAAGGGCCGACCAAACAGCAGACAGAGGACACCTGGCCAAATGGATGATTGCCTGAGTGATGTGGCAGAGAGAGGACGAGGGAACCTTTCTGACTTGTCCTGAAAAAGTGTCTCCTGCCTCCCTGCCCCCCTCACCCTGCCGCCTCTTTATTAAACCCTGTCTATGAATCAGCTCTGTCCTGGTGTCAAACCCCGGGACCCGAATGCAGATTGTTGACGGTCAATATACACGCATAAAAAAAAAAGTTTGTCTTTAGTTTCCTTCCTGACAGCCGGATGAAGAATGAAGCAGGACAGTCCCTGGGAATGGAAGACGAGACCTCCGAGAACGAGGTAGGGAACGACGCGAAAACACAACGTGGGGTTTTCAGGACAGTTCTCTGGCACATGCCCTGTGGAGACGGGCCGCCCTGGTCTCCGACCACAGGGGCGCAGGAGGCATGCGCCTTCCCAGTGGGGAGGGTCGGAGCGGCTTTACGCAGGCACTCCTGGGGGTTGTCATAGGGAAGGATGTTCGGTAACTGATCTGTGACAGAGCGGTGACAATTAAGGGAGTGTGGCTCTGTTGTACTCACTTAGAGCGAAAATCCCAAATTGCACCGCAGTCATTTGTGAAACCCCAGGAGAGTTCGTGAGCGTTTTGACTCGCGGAGCTCTGCCCACAGAACTTGAACATGAGCTCTCACTAAATGTTTCTTAATGATTCAATCTGGGGCGAGGAGAGAGGTAAAAAAGCGCCCATTGTTACCTGATCCTGAAGGCATGATGAGTCAGTCAGTGTTTCCGATGATGTTGTCACACACTTGCCGTGTGTGGGACGGTCAGTACCTTCAACTTCTCTAATGAGTTGATAATGGGAAGGAAACGCGCCCGCTTTCTGGGGAGCGCCGCAGCCAACCAAGCTCCCACTGGTGCAGTGCCGCGCTGCGTGTGGATTCTTAGAAGGCCCGTGAACTTGGGCGGTGAGAGCCTCTGTTGACTGGTCCACTTCTTGCTTCTCCCCTCATTTGAAAGGCCGCGTGACCTCTCTCCTCTGTCCTATTGGAATGATTCTGCCTTCATCAAACTGATTGCTGATGTGTGTATGTGACTACAAGGGGTTCTTTTTTGTACAGGGCACCTGTGTTCAGGTAAGTTTGCGGCCGGAGGATTTCTGAGAAGAATAAGGCTTAGGGTCACTCACAATGACTAAAGCTGGGCATCGCCACGTGGTGTGGGACCAGGAAGTGCTGTCCGCTGGGATGCAGCCAGAGGGACCAGGAACGAGGGGCCTGCCTCTCACTGGTGCCTGCGCAGTGCCCCACCGACCTCTGGGACCACAGGCCTGGGCCTCAGTTTCTTTAGCTGTAAAAGTAGCTGATGGGTCCACGTGAAAAAAAAGTAAAAAACAGAAGAAGCCCATCCTGTTGAGAAGAGACAGAATTACTTGGTACTTCAATGACCTGGCCCCGCAAACACAGCCTTTTAAATAGACGCCCTTTCCCTACCTTTGGCACAACCCCATGGGGTCCTCATTAACAAAAAGTCAACTTTATTTTTCATCAGCACCTTGGGTTTGCGGCCTCGTGGGCTTCTGAAACCTTAGAAAGTGTCCATCTTAATCCCTCAGGGCCGCTCTCTGTTGGCAGGCCTACAAGACTCTAAAGTAGCTCCTTCCAGAAATCGTACATGTCACCAATTCTCAGCCCCTGCCCCCTTGGAGGTGGCTTTTTAATGACTGATAACACAAGGCCCCGGAAAGGGCACAGGTAACTGATATTACAGGTGAGGCAGCGTGAGGCACATCCTAGTAGGAGTGACAGAAGGAGAAAGGGGGCCCCTCCTGGGAAGAGGGACAGGGGCAGAGGAAGGTGGCCCATCCTGGTAGGAGTGACGGGACGGGAGGGGAGGCCGGGGAGGGAGGCTGCCCCACGGCTGCCGGGACAAACCTGGGTTTCATGGGCCTGAAGCTTTGTCAAACCCAGCCTTTCACTTTGAAGTGAGGAATTCTCCCTGTGGGCTGTGCGACGGGCCTGCAGAGCTTTCGGGGTCGGTGTCCAATGAGGCCTCGACGGTGCACCAACGTCTGTCGTGGAGGCCATCCTGAGCACTGTAGGACACAAGCAGAATCACTGACTCACACACACACTCACACAAGACCGACCCACCACCTACACATGCAATGTGACCACCACACACACTCAGGAAAACCAACACACCACACACACACATGGTGTGACCTCACACACACTAGGGAAGGCAACACACCAAATACACACACAGAGTGACCACCACGCAGACAGGAGTGCCAACACAGCACATACACACACGGAGTGACCTCACACACACTCAGGAAAGCCAATACACTACATACACGCATGATGTGAATACCATACACACTCAGGAAACCCAACACACCACATTCACACACGGTGTGACCACCATACACACTGAGGAAAGCCAACACACCACATTCACACATGGTGTGAATACCACACACACACGGGAAAGCCAACACACATACACACGATGTGAATACCACATACACTCAGGAAAGCCAACATACCACATACACACATAGTGTGAACACCACACACACTCAGGAAAGCCAACACACCACATACACACACGGTGTGACCTCACACACACAGGAATGCTACCCCACCACATACACACACAGTGTGACAATGACACACACACACAAAAGCCAACACACAACATACACACACAGTGTGATCACCACACACACAGGAAAGCCAACAACCATATTCATACACGGTGTGAATACCACACACACTCAGGAAAGCCAACACACCACATACACACACGATGTGACCTCACACACACACACATGGGAAAGTCAACACACCGCATTCACACACGGTGTGAATACCACACTCATGGGAAAGCCAACACACCACATTCACACATAGTGTGAACACCACACACACTCAGGAAAGCCAATACACCGTTTACATACAGGGTGTGACCACCACAACACAGGAAAGCTACCCCACCACATACACACACGGTGTGACCACTACACACACATGGGAAAGCCAACATACCACATTCAGACACGGTGTGACCTCACACACACACAAGAAAGCTACCCCACCATATACACACATGGTGTTACCACCACACACACATGGGAAAGCCAACACACCACATTCACACACGGTGTGATACCACGCACACACGGGAAAGCTAACACACCACATACACACACGATGTGAATACCACGCACACTAAGGAAAGCCAACACAGCATATACATACATGGTGTGACCAAAACAACACAGGAAAGCTACCCCACCACATACACATACGGTGTGACCTCACACACACACAGGAAAGCCAACATACCACATTCACACATGGTGTGATCACCACATACACACGGGAAAGCCAACATACCACATACACACACGGTGTAAATACCACATACACTCAAGGTGTGAATACCACACACAATCAGGAAAGCCAACACACCACATACACACACGGAGTGAACTCACACACACACACAGGAAAGCCAACACACGACATTCACACATGGTGTGAATACCACACACATACAGGAAAGCCAACACACATACACACACGGTGTGAATACCACATACACTCAGGAAAGCCAACACACCACATTCACACATAGTGTGAACACCACACACACTCGGGAAAGCCAACACACCACATACACACACGGAGTGACCTCACATACACACGGGAAAGCCAACACACCACATTCACACATAGTGTGAACACCACACACACTCAGGAAAGGCAACACACCACATACACACACAGCGTGACCTCACACACACTCAGGAAAGCCAACACACCACATACACACATGGTGTGAATACCACACTCATGGGAAAGCCAATGCACCGCATTCACACAGGGTGTGACCACAGCACACACACAGAAAAGCCAACACACCACATACCCACACAGTGTGACCATCACACATACACAGGAAAGCCAACAACCATGTTCATACACGGTGTGAATACCACACACACTCAGGAAAGACAACACACCACATACACACACAGTGTAATCACCTCGCAGACAGGAGTGCCCACACACAACATATACATACACAGTGTGACCACCACACACAGGAAAGCTCCCCCACCACACACACACGGGAAAACCAACATACCACATTCACACACGGTGTGACCTCACACACACACACATGGGAAAGCCAACACACCACATTCAAACACAGTGTGAACACCACACACACTCAGGAAAGCCAACACAACACACACACGGTGTGATTACCACACACACACGGGAAAGCTAACACACCACATACACACATGATGTGAATACCACGCACACTAAGGAAAGCCAACACAGCATATACATACATGGTGTGACCAAAACAACACAGGAAAGCTATCCCAACACATACACATACGGTGTGACCTCACACACACACGGGAAAGCCAAAACACCACATTCACAGATGGTGTGACCACCACACACACACGGAAAGCCAACATACCACATATATACACGGTGTAAATACCACATACACTCACAGTGTGAATACCACACACAATCAGGAAAGCCAACACACCACATTCACACATGGTGTTAATACCACACACGGGAAAGCCGACACACCACATTCACACTTGTGACCACCACACACACAAGGGACAGACAACACACATACACACACAGTGTGAACACAACACACACTCGGGAAAGCCAACTCATCACATTCACACACAGTGTGAACACCACACACACTCAGGAAAGCCAACACACCACATACACACACGGAGTGACCTCACATACACTCGGGAAAGCCAACACACCACATTCACAAACGGTGTGATTACCACACACACACACGGGAAAGCTAACACACCACATACACACACGATGTGAATACCACATACACTAACAAAAGCCAACACAGCATATACATACATGGTGTTACGAAAACAATACAGGAAAGCTACCCCACCACATACACATATGGTGTGACCTCACACACACATGGGAAAGCCAACACATCACATTCACAGATGGTGTGACCTCACATACACACAGGAAAGCTACCCCACCATATACACACACGGTGTTACCACCACACACACATGGGAAAGCCAACACACCACATTGACACACTGTGTGAACACCACACAATCAGGAAAGCCAACACACCACATTCACAAGCGGTGTGATTACAACACACACACACGGGAAAGCTAACACACCACATACGCACACGATGTGAATACACGCACACTAAGGAAAGCCAACACAGCATATACATACATGGTGTTACGAAAACAATACAGGAAAGCTACCCCACCACATACACATACGGTGTGACCTCACACACACATGGGAAAGCCAACACACCATATTCACAGATGGTGTGACCACCACACACACACAGAAAGCCAACATACCACATACACTCACGGTGTGAATACCACACACAATCAGGAAAGCCAACATACCACATACACACACGGAATGAACTCACACCCACACAGGAAAGCCAACACACCACATTCACACATGGTGTGAATACCACACACACACGGGAAAGCCAACACACCTCATTCACACATGGTGTGACCTCACACACACTCAGGAAAGCCAACACACCACATACACATACGGAGTGACCTCACACACACATGGGAAAGCTAACACACCACATTCACACACAGTGTGACTACCACACACACACGAGAAAGCCAACATACTACATACACACACGGTGTGAATACCGCACACACTCAGGAAAGCCAACATACCACATACCCACACGGTGTGATCACCACGCAGACAGGAGTGCCAACACAAAATATACATACACGGTGTGACCACCACACACACTCAGGAAAGCCAATATACCATATTCGTACATGGCGTGACCTCACACACACTCAGGAAAGCCAACACACCACATTCACACATGGTGTGACCTCACACACACAGGAATGCTACCCCACCATATACACACATGGTGTGACCACCACACACACGTGGGAAAGCCAACGCACCACATTCACACAGTGTGAATACCACACTCATGGGGAAGCCAATGCACCGCATTCACACAGGGTGTGACCACAGCACACACACAGAAAAGCCAACACACCACATACCCACACAGTGTGATCATAACACATACACAGGAAAGCCAACAACCATGTTCATACACGGTGTGAATACCACACACACTCAGGAAAGACAACACACCACATACACACACAGTGTAATCACCTCACAGACACACACACACACACACATACAACATACACACACGGTGTGAACACCACACACACTCATGAAAGCCAATATACCATTTATATACACGGTGTGACCACCACACACACACGGGAAAACTACCCCACCACATACACACATGGTGTGACCACCACACACACATGGGAAAGCCAACACACCACATTCACACACGGAGTGACCTCACATACACACGGGAAAGCCAACACACCACATTCACACACGGTGTGAATACCACACTCATGGGAAAGCCAATGCACCACATTCACACAGGGTGTGACCACAGCACACACACAGAAAAGCCAACACACCACATACACACACAGTGTGACCATCACACATACACAGGAAAGCCAACAACCATGTTCATACACGGTGTGAATACCACACATACTCAGGAAAGACAACACACCACATACACACACAGTGTAATCACCACGCAGACAGGAGTGCCCACACACAACATACACACACGGTGTGACCACCACACACACACGGAAAACCAACACACCACATACACATGGGAAAGTCAACACACTACATACATACATGGTATGAATACCACACACTCAGGAAAGTCTACACACCACATAAATACATGGTGTGATCCACACACACACTTGAGAACCCAACACACCACATCCATACATGGAGTGAATACCACACACACACGGGAAAACTACCCCACCACATACACACACGGTGTGACCACCACACACACACGGGAAAGCCAACACACCACATTCACACATGGTGTGACCTCACACACACAGGAATGCTACCCCACCATATACACACATGGTGTGACCACCACACACACATGGGAAAGCCAACGCACCACATTCACACAGTGTGAATACCACACTCATGGGAAAGCCAATGCACCGCATTCACACAGGGTGTGACCACAGCACACACACAGAAAAGCCAACACACCACATACCCACACAGTGTGATCATCACACATACACAGGAAAGCCAACAACCATGTTCATACACGGTGTGAATACCACACATACTCAGGAAAGACAACACACCACATACACACAGTGTAATCACCACGCAGACAGGAGTGCCCACACACAACATACATACACGGTGTGACCACCACACACGCTCATGAAAGCCAATACACCGTTTACATACACGGTGTGACCACCACACACAGGAAAGCTACCCCACCACATACACACACGGTGTGACCACCACACACACACAGAAAACCAACACACCACATACACACATGGTGTGAGCTCACACACACACACACGGGAAAGCTACCCCACCATATACACACACGGTGTTACCACCACACACACATGGGAAAGCCAACACACCACATTCAAACACAGTGTGAACACCACACACACTCGGGAAAGCCAACACACCACATTCACACACGGTGTGATTACCACGCATACACAGGAAAGCTAACGCACCACATACACACACGATGTGAATACCACACACACTAAGGAAAGCCAACACAGCATATACATACATGGTGTGACCAAAACAACACAGGAAAGCTACCCCACCACATACACATACGGTGTGACCTCACACACACACAGGAAAGCCAACATACCACATACACACATGGTATGACCTCACACACGGAAAGCCAACACACCACATACACACATGGTGTGACCACCACACACACACGGGAAAGCCAACATACCACATACACACATGGTGTGACCTCACACACGGAAAGCCAACACACCACATACACACATGGTGTGAACACCACATATACTCACGGTGTGAATACCACACAATCAGGAAAGCCAACACACCAAATTCACACACGGTGTTATTACCACACACGGGAAAGCTAATATACCGCATACACACACGATGTGAATACCATGTACACTAAGGAAAACCAACACAGCATATACATACATGGTGTGATGAAAACAACACAGGAAAGCTACCCCAACACATACACATACGGTGTGACCTCACACATACACAGGAAAGCCAACACACCACATTCACACATGGTGTAATCACCACGTACACACAGGAAAGCCAACACACCACATTCACAGATGGTGTGACCACCACACACACATGGAAAGCCAACATACCACATACACACACGGTGTAAATACCACGTACACTCACAGTGTGAATACCACACACAATCAGGAAAGCCAACCCACCACATACACACACAGAGTGAACTCACACACACACAGGAAAGCCAACACACCGCGTACACACACGGTGTCACCACCACAATACAGGAAAGCTACTCCACCCTGTACACACCTGGTGTGACCACCACATTCACTCAGGATAGCCAACACACCACATACACACACCATGTGACCACCATACACAGATGGGAAAGCCAACACACCACATACACATGGGAAAGTCAACACACTACATACATACATGGTATGAATACCACATACCCAGGAAAGTCTACACACCACATAAATACATGGTGTGATTCACACACGCACTCGGGAAACCCAACACACCACATCCATACATGGTGTGAATACCACATACACTCAGGAAAGCCAATACACCACATATACACATGGAGTGACCTCACACACACACGGGAAAGCCAACGCACCACATTCACACACAGTGTGAATACCACATACACATGGGAAAGCCAACACAGCACATACACACAAGGTGTGAATACCACGTACACTCAGGAAAGCCAACAGACCATATACATACATGGTGTGACCACCACAACACAGGAAAGCTACCCCACCACATAAACACATGGTGTGACCTCACACACACACTGGAAAGCCAACACACCACATTCACACACAGTGTGAATACCACACACACATAGGAAAGCCAACACACCATATTCACACAGTGTGAATACCACATACACTCACGGTGTGAACACCACACACACGCAGGAAAGCCAACACACCACATTCACACACGGCGTGAATACCACATAACACTCAGGAAAGCTAACACACCACATTCATACACAGTGTGACCTCACACACACTCAGGAAAGCCAACATGCCACATACACACACGGAGTGACCTCACACATACATGGGAAAGCCAACACACCACATTCACACACGGCATGAATACCACACACACACGGGAAAGCCAACACACATACACACATGGTATGAATACCACACTCACGGGAAAGCCAATGCACCACATTCACACATGGTGTGACCACCACATACACACGGGAAAGCCAACACACCATGTATATGTACAGTGTGAATACCACACACAGGAAAGCCAACACACCACATACACACACAGCGAGACCTCACACACATTCAGGAAAGCCAACACGCCACATACACACACGGAGTGACCTCACACATACATTGGAAAGCCAACACACGACATTCACACATGGAGTGACCAGCACACTCACTCAGAAAAGCCCACCCCCCACATAGACACACGATGTGTACACCACACACACACAGGAAGACCCACACACCACATACACACATGGTGTGAGCACCACACACACAGGATAGCCCACCCTCATATACACTCACGATGTGACCACCACAAACACTCAAGAAAGCCAACACACCACATACACACATGATGTGAACACCACACACACAGGGAAGCCACCCCCCCATGTACATACATGGTATGACTGGTACACACGCACAGGAAAGCCAATGTACCACATACACACATGGTGTGACTGCCATACACACACGGGAAGGCCAACAGACCACATACATACATGATATGACCACCACACACGGGAAAGTCAACACACCACATACACACTCAGTGTGAACTCCGCATGCACAGGAAGGCCAACACACCACAGATACACATAGTGTGAACATAATACACACTGGTAAACCACCCTACCACATACACAGATGGTGTGAACACCACACACACACAAACACATATGAAAGCCACCTGCCACACGTGGTGTGAACAACACACACATGGTAAAGCCACCCCAGCACACGCTTGGTGTGACCACCACAGACAGACACAGGAGAACCACTGCACCACACACACACACACACACTGTAACCGCCACACTGTCTCTGGTCATTGCTAAAGGCCCGGCTCACCTCAGCCCCAGCCCTGTGGAGCCAGCCTGCTGCGTGGAGGTGACCCACAGCCCTTTAGCGACAGCTAGTTCGAGTTTCCTTGCAGGGGAGGGTGCGGAGGGGCAGTGGACAGGATGCTTGTGGGTGACTGCGAAAGGCAAATAAGACCTTCAGGCCTTTCGGAAAAAGCATAGTCGTGCCAGTGGGAGGCATGACCCTAGGACATTTTCTGATCAAGAGCCTTGCACTTGGTCTTTGGTAGGGCGGACATTGCCGCAATGTCTCGGAGCCACCACAACAGGACTAAAGCGCGATGCACTTTTGAACCGTGGCCTGCCCCCCGCAGCCCTGCCCAGCCTCTGTCCCACCTGACCATTACGGGAGAAGACTCGATGGCTTCTTCATTACATTTTTAGCCTAAAACCTAGTATTTTTGTCCCCATCCGGTCTCTTAACAGAGCTTTCAGAAGTAACAGATTCATCAAAGATTTAATTTTTTTAACAAAGTTTTTTTTCTTGGAGAATTTAGAATTTGTGGCCTTTAAGTTAACTGCAAAATCCAGGGGGAGAAAACCGCTACACTCTGGATATCTATCATGAATTCAAACACATTTGCTTTTACAATCAGGCTTACTTCAGGGTGAGCTGTAGAAACCGATTTGTAGTTTGATAAGCTATGTATTGGACATGTAAAATTAAAAATATTTGTTAATGTTCCAAGTTCAGCTAAGCAAAGTTTCCCCTAACTAATACCTCCTTATTGCAGAATCCTCAAAATTGCCTGAGGCAGGATTTCTGAATGTGGATGTCGGCATTTTGCCTGGGACCAAGTACAACATTCTTCCAAGGAAGTGCCTAGAAGGCTCCAGGCCAATCCCCAAAACAAATGCAAAACATTTGGGGAAATTTTTAAAAGTTGGATTGTCAGAAAAGTAGTAGCTATTCATCATTAAACATCTATGTGACTTCATTTCTTCATTTTTAGCTGCAAAATGAGCAGCACATTGGATCCCTTGCTTCCCACACCAATGGCCAGGACGGGGTTTAAGATGGACACTTGGCAACAGGTTCCCCTTTGCACGTGGGTGTCTTTGGAAGTTTTCCTGCTGGGGCCCAGCCGTCCTGGAACCGTCTTAGGAGATCACTGCACCTCGGGGTTGTTCGGCACGGGCGAGCTTACAGTGATTTTCTTTGCAGTCTCCCCACGTCATCCTAATGGGGGACAGGGTCGGGAGCCCCAGCTTTCCTGGGGTCCGAGGGTAGTGGAAAGAGAGCACTGGCTGTGAGAGGCTTGTCATTCCTGGGACTGTGGTGGAGTCCATGCGTTTGCCAAGTGACATCCAGAAAAGGCCAACAGGTTCTTAAACTGGCGACAGGGCCCCACTCTGGGATGTCCGCCATGGTCCAGGGAGGGGCTCACATTTCTTGGGTTTGTGTTCAGCTTTGTGCCTAAACAGGTGACGACCCCAGGTGAGCAGGTAGGCAGGCTTGAGAAAGGGGATTCTAGATAGAGAGTGTCACGCGGTGGGCTGGGACACGTCCAGGTGTCTTCTCCTAAGACTGAGGTTACAGGTGGCAGAGGCCGCTCTCATTTTGGGGGTGGGGTTGGGGGCGGAGGCGCTAAAACTTTGATCGCCCAGAAGTAGGGTCTGACTTTAGGTGCTAAGACAGGCTCAGAGTTGGGAGGCTGGCTGTCATTGTTCCAGGAAGAAGGGGCCCAGAGGAAGACCCTCCGTCCCGGCTGCAGCCAGAGAAGAGGGGCTGGCCCGTGTCCCCCCCAGAGGGGCACGCCAGCCCCACAGCAGGGTGGGGAGAGCTGACGTCCTAGGAAACTCCCAAACTTCTTTCTTGTTTTCCCACATTCCCCTCTCTCGAGGCTTTTTTTTTAAAATAAGATGTTTCTTTGGGGGGAGGTTCTGAGCAGGAAATACCCCTCTTTTTTAAGGGACGAGGTGAGAACACCTACTAGTTGGGGCTGGAAGTAAAACAATGAAATAAAGCAGGGCTGCTCCCAGCTGGCTGGCAGATGGCGCTCGCCTATCACTGATGAGAGCTCAGCTGCTCAGAAGTGCGGGCTGCTCAGGCTCTGCTCCTCTCCCCTCCCTTAGCCCTCTCCCAGGACACAGCCCCCACTCCCCGGCCCGGGGAGAGTTGTAAAGGGTGTTCAGTGGATCAGTTGATCTCTGCAGGGAAATCCTGTCACTTTAGTGGCTCTAAAGCAGCTGGGACGGGACAGCACATGGGTCGGTGGGCTCCACGTCCTAGCGCTTGTGCCCTGGGTCTGCTGGGAGCCAGCTGAGGGACTTTGGGCAAGTTGTCCTCATCCAAGGAATGAGAGCCGTGGCGGCTGTCTCACCCTAGAACTCCTTTAGCTTGCTTGTGAGAAGTTTAACCAGAATAGGTGCGCTGGCGCCCCGCTGTTGTTTACAGCGACCTTTCAGAAACTGCTGGTTGTATGGACATTGTCTGCCCCCCTTTCGTCCTTTGGCAAATAATTAGAATTTGTGTTTGCCCATCACTGGGGAGGTCTTTGCAGGAAGCAGACTAAGGCGTGCATCCTTTTCCATCCCATTTGAGAGCTGGGAAAGATTCAGAGGTGGGCAGGGAAACCCAGGAAGCCTTCCTGGAGGAACTAGCATTGGAGACAGTATGGGAAGATGCAGGGAGGTGAGGGAGTAGACTTGGGAGGGCGGTCGATGCTATTTTACAGAGCATGCACTGGCTGAGGAACCCTTACTGTTTTTTTATTCCTGAGAGCATCCCTGGGGTTTTCAGGGTCTCTGACATTCGGGGCTGCTTTTCGCTTTCCCTTCTCAGCATCTCTGCTCTTCAGTGCTTCGAACCACAGCGCACGAGGGGCAGTCTCTCTCATGAAGAGTCTTCCTGGCTGAGAGCTGAGAACGGGGCCCCACCCTTCCTCTCAGGTCCAGCCTTGCCCTTCGGGCTGCCTTCTTTAGGCCAGGTTTCCAGTGGAAGGGAAATCAGATCTGATGGCTGAACCAAGTTCCTCGGTTCCAGAAAGAACAGCACCCTCACCGTTCCTTCCCCTCCCCCTCTGCACAACTGTAGAGTCCCGACCTCGTGTATTTGAGAAGGGCCTTCAAAGTCCTGTACTGGCAATGGCAACTCACCCACCCCCCCATGCCCATTCTCAGACAGGCTTTCTCTTCTCTTTGATAGTAGAAAAGTCAGGGAAACCAAATAAAACATCGAGTTCAGGCAAAAGCTTCCCGCAACCCTGCTACTGAAATTCTCTTCTTTAACTTAAACTTTATTCCAACTTTCTTAGGCCCACAATCTTTTGTGGCTTCTTTAAAGTCTTTCTTGCTCCCCTTCCTTACCAACTGCCCAATTTGTAGCCATGAACCTTGGCCAAGGTCAGGTAACACAGCACCCCCGGGGGGGGGGCTATCTTCCCCCCCATCCCAGGGATGGGGTTCCTGGGGAAGCAAGGCAGGTGGGACACCTGTTTCT
This sequence comes from Micronycteris hirsuta, assembly GCA_004026765.1. Classification (NCBI taxonomy): domain Eukaryota; kingdom Metazoa; phylum Chordata; class Mammalia; order Chiroptera; family Phyllostomidae; genus Micronycteris; species Micronycteris hirsuta. The sequence goes on from PVJI01000005.1 coordinate 712,415, forward strand.
AACACCTTCTCTGGACCAGGAGAGCTCATCACCCACCAGAGGTCAGCAGAGAGCTGAGCCGCTCACAGGAAGTGGGATCACTTAGAATTCTCTAGATGAAATTTAGAAAGCCCCAAAGGAAAAAAAGCCCTATTGGGGCAGGGGGTGGGTATCTCCCATTTTAGGTTGGGGTTTCATCCTTTCCTGGGCCTTTGGGGGTTAGCTTTACCGTCAGTCCTGCTAGTCTGCTATGTGGGGAGCAGAGGGCTTGGGTCTGGTCATTCAGTGGGTTTCTTTGCCAGGACCCACCCCCAACATACACACCCCTTTTCTTTGGAGGGAATCACGCCCCTCAGAACTCAGGCTCTCTCCCTTGGCGCCAAAGAGCCCCCTTTTGCTTTTGCCACTCTGCCACACACTCTTCCCCTGGCCCTTCTCCTTTTCTTGCAGAAGTTGTATAAATCTGTTATTGTACTGTTACAGGGAATCTGTCCTCCTGCCCCAGCCCTGCCCCGCCATGATCTGAATTCCCCCATATCTCCTCTTCTTTACCTAGGCAGATGGCTATTTCTAAAGGAAGCGTTAACCACGGCTGCAAACGGTTTTGCATTTAGCACCCCCACCCTGACCACACACACACAGGTCTCCTCCAAGGCTGGCCCCTGTTCCCCATCTCACAGTCTGTGGTTGGCTCAGCCCTTTCACGGGGTGGGGAAGGCGGGTGAGTGTCTGAATTCCTTTCTCTAGACCTTTGAAATCCCAGCATCCTTGTGAACTACTAAGAAGTTAAAAACCTGCCCCCCTTAGCCAGGTCTTCACTAGAGAGAGAGATGCGCAAAAAGTGCGCATTTATCTCTGAAGAGATAAATAAATACAGAGACTAAATTACTTTTTTTTTTTTTTGAAAGAGAGAACGGGAGGAAGAGAAAGAAGGGAAAGGGAAAGGAAGAGAGAAAGAAAGAGCTGTGCTTGCTAAATTTAGCTCTAACCACAGATGGGTTCCTGCCCACTGGGAACTTCTAGTCTGGGAGGGAGGATCAGGTTGCATGTCCTGGGCGCGGCCTGCACAGGGCAGGCTGCCAGTGTTGGGCAGACTTGCCAGCACAGCTGCAGCCCGGCCGGGCTTGACCTGGAGCGGGCCTGCAGGCCCGGGGCATTGTCCTCTCCCCATCCCAATGCCCTGCTGGGTGCTGTGTAGGTTCTGGAGGCCACTGAGCAGGACGGGCGCAGAGAGGCCGGCCTGTGTGCTGGCGAAGAGGCTCCTGCCTCCCTTCGCCATTGTGTGCTGAGCTCTGCCCCTGGCCCTCTCCCCACAGCTTCTCCTGCGTTCCTGCCCTGTTTCTAACCCAGTCATCCCCTTCTTGTTTGTGGTCTAGATGAGCAATAAGCCCCCTTCTTGCACAACCTGATTTCCCAGGTGTCTTCACATGCCTTGTCCCGCTTAGCAGGTTGGTTTTAAGAAGTCAGGCACACAGTGGACCTTTGTCCTTAAAAAAATATCCAATCTTCATGAGTTATTTGATTCAATAATTACTCAAAACAAAACACAGCAAACCCTAAACTTACAAGCAACCCCCCTGTGGTTCCCTGTAGTCTCTGGCATGGAGGAAACCTTTGGGGTGTGCGGGTTGGCGGCCGCAGGAATCTGACCCTGGCCAGCCCCAGTATATAGGCATTGTTTTTCTTTCTCTTCCCCACCCCCTTCCTTCCTCTCTCCCTTCCTTTCTTCCCCCCCCCCCCCACTTTGGAAAAACAAGCTTTATTCTCCTGGGTATGTTCATTAGAGAGGGGAGTCGGTTCTAGCCGGTGAGGAAGGGAGGGGATGTGGGGGAGAGACTCTGGGACAACACGGATTGCTCCGAGCGGGGCAGGCGGAGCGCACAGTGAACCTCGCACCCAGACGCAAATCTCCCGGGCTGGAAAAAAGGGGAATAACACACCGGTTGACCTTCAGTTTCCTGGCGTTGGTAGGGACAGTGCTCCATCAGCTGCCTCTGCGTCCTGTGTTGATCCATTAGCTGCAGTGAAAAAAATAAAATCAGAGTCTCGTCCTAATTTGCTGTGGCAGGACCCCGTCTCCCACACGTTTGCCTTTTCCAAAAAAACCCAAAGCCGACGCGGCCCAGAGCGGCGCCAGCGTCCTCGAGGGTGAGCCCGCTCCTCTGGGACCAGCCAACTTTCCCAGGCGCCCGCAGTTGCAGATGTGTCACTAATTGATTGGAGCCGAACTGGTGTCGCTTCGAGACTGAACACAACGGCCGGTCAGGGCCCAGGGGTGTGCAGGCGGGAGCGATTGCTGTTCTCCTGGTGCAGAGAAGGGCCCCGCCCCACGCAGGTTCATGAAACGGGCCTTCGGTGATGTTTAGGCAGTGTGTGTGTTGGGGAGGGAGGGTGTGGCGTGGCTGTTCTTCACGAAAAAAGAAAGGTGGCTAGGAGGCATTTAATGGGAATCCCGCCGAAAATGCCACGCCTGGTTGAGGAGAACCACACTTCCAAGTGCTCATGGCTGTCCCTGAAGGAAGTTTCCAGATGTTCAGCTGCGGGCGCCTCTGAGGTTTACCGCGTAGGTGGCTGGGGTCTCGCGTGGCCAAGGGCTTAGGGCGCATCCAGGCTGGAGCACCCACTTTCCTTACTGACCGGGCGTTTCCAAGCCGCGGGGAGAGTAGACTCCCAACAGCCTGCTCCCTTTCGCCTTCCCGGCAGCGCCTCTCAGCCTCCAGTCGCCGAGCGCCTGCCCAGGCCGCTCGGGACACCTTGCGCGCACGCGCGGTGAGTGCGCCCTTCTTGAGGCCTCTTTCATTCATTCTTCCATTCACTCATTCATTCACCGTCCGGGATGCGGTGCCCATCTCACTGTTGGCGCCAACCCGGTGGAGGCAGGGGACCCAGGTGCGGTGGGGACCCTTCAGCCAACACCCGTCCAGGATCTTGTGGGACCGACAATTCCCAGGCTTACGGTCTTCTGTGAGCAGGTTCGTGCCGGGAGGCTGGGACAGAGGCCCAAGGCTTGCCAGGAGATAGGGACCCAGGGCCTTTGCAGGGGGTGGGATGGACCAAGGGAAGCTGCTTGGAGGACCCATCTTGGCTCCACCAAACACAGCCCAGCCTCCCTCTGGCCCTCTGAGGCCATGACCTTTTGTGGGCCCCGTGTGCAGGCTGGCCTTTGTCCTTCAGACTCGACCCCCGACCCTCACGCTGACGTCAGTCACAGCGGGGTGCCCCTACCTTCGCTGGAGCCAAGGTTCCTCAAACATCAGCCGATTGGGCGGGCCCAGGGGCTCAGCGCGACCTTCGCCCGGTGGCCTCATCCTCAGGTGTTCCTGTCCTGTTTTTGCGAAGGGCTGGTTTCCTGGAGCCCTTAGTCCTTAGTGTTAGGTCACTGCACCGCGGGGGGCGGGGGAAACAGGCGTGATTAGTACCTTCTGGTCACTGCCTGTCTAGCGTCATGCCACTTCCTCTAATAATGCCAATTTTGGTGATACGGTTCCTGGTACAGGAGAGACCTGTTTGTTTCAAAACCCAGAAGAAGGGCCTGGTCCCCATCAGCTGTCTCAGCTCTGCATACTGTCCCCCCCCAACCCCACACCGCCCTAGGTCTGCCTCCACCTTCTGGTCCCTGCTGCTGGACTCTGGACGGCTCAGCACATGTGGTCTGGTCTTCTGTGTCTATGGCAAAAGGCCCCTTCTGGCTGGCTTCGGAGTCCCCACCCATTAATCAGTGGGAAAACCGGAGTTAGGCCTCAAACTTTCAGCCGAGCTGGGCAGGCATCGGGCGCACTTGCCACACGAGCAGGTGTCCGGAACTCAGCCCCAAGGGTCACGGCCGTAGCATTATTCCAGGGTGGCAATTCAGCGTTTTGCGTTCCTTAGAAAAAGAAGTCCTCCACCCTGCTCCTGTTCACCTGTTAACCCTTGGAGTTAAGGTGGCAGGCAGGAGGGCCGTCCCTGACTGGCTGAGTTCAAGGGGGCAGCACACTCCTGCCACGAGGGCCGCATCCCCTCTTTGGGCCATGGCCACAGCCTTCAGAGGGCAGAGGTCAGGCGTCTGCTGCATTTGCACCAGACCTGCCGGTTCCAGGTGCGGATGGCCCCTGCTGGCCAGCTTCTGTTTGTGCTCTGCGTTCGTGCAGCATGCCCGAGCCCCCAGTCCCTGGCAAGTCTCTCTTGTTGTTGTGGGGTCTTTTCATTCGTCTGTTTTTTTGGCAAATCTTGATTTACAGTTACGTGCTGAAGGGAAGAGGAATTCACCCTTGATCAGATCTCATTTTATGCAAGTGGCCCCCAAAAGCCACACACCATTTTAATTTGCCCTCCCAAGAGCCCTTCTGTCACCTGGGTCTCAAATAAGTGAGTTGGCCATCTGCAATGAATTTGAAAGCCGAGTCATCTGCCTTCTGAAAAAAGTTGGCTATATTTAGGGTTTAAAGCAAGCCTGCTTTGCGTTCTTTGTAAAGTCAGCGACATTCTTTCCATTTTTTGGGGTGTAATTAGCACAAAAGGAGCCGTAATCTGAGAAGGTAGTAGAGACTAGAAGGACCTGGAGGCAGGAACATTCAGGAAAGCAGGCAGGGGCAGCTTTCCCAGCCCGGGGCGGTTCAGAGACCCCACGACCGGCTGTCGGCCGACGGCTGACGTCTGAAGCTCATAAAAACATCTCTTCCTCCTCCGATCCCCAGACTGGTGCAAGTGCTTGATGCTTTGGTTGAATGACTTTCTCCTCCTAACTTCCTGAGGTCGGCAAAGACCTTAGAAAGCCACTGTGGCCTCTAGACTCTGGGGTTGTCGAGTGGGCTCCCGACAGGTCCGGGAGCAAACACTGCCTTCTGACCAAATGGAAACCCCGCTGGGAGAACAGATGGGGCTGGGCCTGGGCCCCTGCGAAGGAGGCGGCAGCCCTCCTCACCCAGCAGCCCTGGCCTTGGTGTCCGTGGCCCTCCCCCAAAACACAACCCAGGGCGGTGGGCAGGGCTCCAGCTGCAACATGTTTCCCTACTTCAGTTTAGATGCCGGTGGGCAAATGCGCAAAGATGGAAAGGTACCTGCGTTTCTAGATGGATTAAATGCATGACTAATTGTCACATTAATTGCTTAATTAATCGCTTGATTCAGGGCTTACCAACAGCAGGTGGAGAGGGGGTTTCTGTTTCAAAGGCAGTGACACCGCCTGCCCCCTCACCGTCTCTGTTGTCCCAAACGGAGGCTAGTAGCCAGTCGCCAGGCTGTTTGAAAAGGATCAGCCACTTCGGTTGGTAGGTAAACAGAGTAAAGACCCAAGAAGTAAAATCTGTGTTGGCTGTCACTCTGTTGGCGTGTGTGTGTGCACGGAGGAGCCCTTGAGGAGAGGAAAGGTATCGCCCACCTGAGCCCGGCGCGCAACGCTTGGAAACGCTTCGCAGCGGAAGACTGCGTCGGTCTGCAGCCCTGGCGCGATTGCGCCAACTTGCCTTCTGGCTTTCTCTCGTTTTGGCTTGTTTAGTAAAGTGTTAGGTGAAAATGTGCTCTCAGGAAGACACTTTGTAAATAAGAACAGAAATTAGCTGGCCCATACCTACCTCTCCCTGCTCATTCTCTGTCCTCAAGTCCTTTCCAAAGTGCGCTAAGTTCTTTTAGAATCAGTTGATGGATATTAAATAAGGAGATTTCTATTTTTTTTTAAGATTTTATTTATTTACTTTTAGAGAGGGGAAGGGAGGGTGAGAGAGAGGGAGAGAAACATCGATCAGTTGCCTCTTGCACTCCACCAGCCGGGGACCAGGCCCTGACCGGGGGAGTCTTGGTTCCCAGGCCGGCATTCCGTCCACGGAGTCAGACCCTCAGGGCAGGGAACTGCCTGTGGCCATGCCGTGAATTCCCCGATTTCGAGTCTTCGGGCATGAAGTGTCGCTAACTGGAACACCATGTTTGGCTTGGATGCTGGTTGAGGGTGCTTGTGCTTGGCGTCACTGGCTAGCGAATATGACGGGAAAAGCAGAGCCCAGCTAGTCACGACCTCGGAGTCTGAAGGACTCTGCGGTCCCAAGGACTCCCTGGGCCTAGGAAAACGGTCTTCCCAGTCTTTACTTTGGGCACCTACACAGCACAGGCTTCAAGTCATGTTCACGTGCACACCACAGTCACGGCCATTCTAACTGAATGTAAGTGCAGAAGGTGCTTTAAAGACAAGAAGCACAGTGGACACCCTGAAGACCATTAAAACCTTACAGCCAAGGTTTCCGCTTCCTTGGAAACCTCGCTATTTCCTGTGCTATTGACTACTGTTATAACTGTATTTTCTCTGGGCACTTACAAATATCCCAGCTAGTGCAAGTCCAGGAACACTCTTGTCCAAAAACTGAATTGCATCATTAAGTATAATAATAGTTTCAAGACTCTAAGCCATGGCGAGTCTGTTGCTTCTATAAGCAGATGAGGCGCACTGTCACACGGGGAGATGCAAAGGAGCCAGGGGACGCGTCCGCCCGTGAACTTGAGGCTTACGGGACCACAGCACTCCAACCCCGGCCTGCAAACTCAGCCCTCATTGTCCACTGTGCGGTGCTGGAAAGGATTATGGCTAGGTTGTCCCTCCATGCGGCCTGCAGCACCAGCTGTCTATCTCCGTCGGTGACCTCGTGTTTCAGGTTAGGGTGTGTTGTTATCCCAACTTGCTGGCTTTGGCATGAAGCAAGTCACCTGAGCCAGGGACCTGCATCCTCCCCAGGCATTCCACACCCAGGACGTTCTGGCCCCTCACCCCTCTCCAGAGCCTGGAGTCTCCGCCACTTCTCTCTTCCCCCAGGCCAAATGAGAGGCCCCTTCCATGGCAAGCGTCCCCAGCCTGGACTGTTCCAAGAATTATGCTAATGCATTGTTCTACACTTAAAGCATAAACCAGGTGCTTAAAATGGTAATGACCTAGTGAAATAAATTACTAATTCCTATGAAAAGGTCACACACAGCAGCCTTCACACTGGAAAGGCTTTTTGAAAAAATGAAAACTTTTGAAGCCTGGGTAGGTCAAACGCAAGACTGAGAACTGTAGCTGGTGCCAGCTCACCACACCAATTAAGTACAGTCTCGTCTTTCCCTTTGTGTGAGGTAAAAACAAAGCCGAACCGACCGCAGCAGGGCCTGTGGTAACCCCAAGCTCTTAGCATCGTTTTCTTACCGGCAGACCCTCAATTCCACCTGCTGCCACTTCTTTGCGGAGTAAATGCTTTATTTGTCCATCAGTGGTTGGTCATAATAAAATACAGGGGAAACCTACATTAAAAAAAAAAAACACCTTTTTTTTTTTTTCCAAGCATGGCCTGCTAGGTCAGAAGTTGAGGCGACTAAAGCCGAATCTTGCTGTATGTGTTTCTAGGATAACAGCCCTGTCCCGACTGTGCTTTGCCTGGAATATGTGCCAGTGTGTGACATGGGACAGATTCACTCCCTCCAAAGTTTAGGTATGATAGATATTTCTCTAAAAGGGGAGCTAGTGACCCAGCTCAGGGATTTCCAAGTACGGAGATTGTCTATTACATTGTGGTAAAGTGTAGCTGCTGGCAGAAATATCAAGGCTGTATTGGTTACTATTTACCTTCTTCCTCTTAAATACAATGTGTCCGTGCTTTGACACAGGAGCAGCAGGAAGGAAGATGCTTTTGAACAAAGGGAGCCTAACAAAAATTTCTGATCTCTTCCTCCTCCTTATAAGTCTTCGCCATTTTTTAAAAGACAATCAATTAATGAAATTCAACTGAGGTTTTATTTAATATATAAACATATAAAACTTAGAACTTGTCTTCAAGTAGTCTGCTCGTTGGTGGGTGATTGTGTCACATAATCCCTGTCCTACTGTGGCTGGGTGTCCCAGCATTTTCGGGGATCTGGGCTCAGTATTTTTATCTGCTGCTGTTCACATTCAAAGCATCCCCTAATCACCTAGGACAGTCATGCTTTTTAGCTTTTTTTCCCAAAGAAGGTGTACGTTTGTATGGGAGAGGCCCAAATCCAAAGCGTGGCAAAGCCCCTGCGTCTGTGGTCTGGACGCGGGTGGACAGGAGGCGCAGCTCTGCAGCTGCACTGGGAGGGCTGGGGGCCGCTGGGGGCAGGGCAGCAGCTGCAGGTCCCAGGGTCCCCCCCAACAGCTCGAGCTTCCTGGTCGGAATCTCGGGTGTTCTTTGGGGGTTCTGAATTGGTCTCTGTTGTCCATTCAGACCCAGAAAACACGAGGCCTGGGACAAAGGCATGGAGGTGCGTCTGAAGGAGCCAAGAACAATGCTATGTGAGACCCGCATGGCCCCCTTTTCTGGCCCTCGGGTGGAGCAGACAGTGTGGGGGCATTTCACTAGTCCTGGCCAGTGGTCCCTAGTGTCTTTCTATTTCTGAAGAAAATCTGACGCTGTTCACGGCAGTTTGCTCCCAGGGGTCTGGGAGTGATCGGTGTGTTTCCGTTTACTGGTGGGCTTCTCTTCTTTCTTTTTTCCCCCAGACATTCAAAATTTTTCTGACTGTTTAGAAGTCAAAAAAGTTTCAAGATGGGAGAGTTCACCATTACTTTGTCTGAGTTTATCGGCAGGCAGGCCCGCGGGGCAGCAAAGGCAGTCTGGCCATGTCTGCGCCTGCTCACCTGGGCACAGGGCAGCCGTGGGCCGAACACTGGCTGACTGAATGAATGAACGAACTGTACCTAAGCAGACACCAGAGTGGCAGCAAGTGACTCCACTGAGGTCTCGGGAAAAGTGAGCAGCGGCCCAGCAGCTGAAAGCTCCATGTCATTCCTCCCAACCCAGTGCTCTCCGCCACACGCCAGTGTCAGGACAAGAGTGGGGCGCAGATAGTTTGGAGTTTTTAAACAATCTGAAAAACAATTCGTGTCTAATAAACTACTTTTCCCTCTGTTCCAGAGCTCCCCGCGGCACCCAGGCCGGGCCTCGGAGAAGCAGGACAGCCCGGTCCACCACCTCTCCCGCCTGGGAAGACGCCAGGCGCACCGACTCCGCAGCTTCGGCCGGCACCGCTCGCCCCGCGCGTCGCCAGCGCGCTGTTTCTTCTAGCAGTGCTAGTTTTGCGCTCACGTAGCACTTCTCAAATCTGAAACTCTGTCTGGGCGTCGCAAGTACTTAGGTTCCCGACACCCACCTCCGCGGGGCGCGCGCGCCGCTGGGAGGGCGGGGTGGACCCGGCCCGCGTGCGCTGCCCGGGAGCCGGAGGTGAGGAGCGCGCCGCAGGGGTGAGCGCCGCCGTCGCACACTTTGCACGCCGCCCAGGGCTACACCACTCACCGAAAATTGGGAGGCAGGTCTGGGAGGCGGGGTCCGGCGCCCACCAACTTGGGCGCCCCCGCGCCCCCCACTGCCTCGCCTCCTGCGCCCCCTGCCCACTTCCGCGACGTCCCCACACCGGCCCGCACCCCCGGGTGGCGCGGCGACCCATTTGGGCGCGTCCTTGGCGGGCCGGATTTTCGGCTTCCCCTTCGGTTTATAGGGGCCGCCGCTGTGGGTCCGTCCTCTGAAGAGGCTGGGGCGTCATCGGGCTGGTTAGGAGCGCTGGTCTTCAGCTGGGACACTCAGTCGCGTCGGCACCGCGGAGCGGGCTGCGTCAGGTGGCTGGCCGCACGCGGAGCTCGCTGGCTCGCCGGCTCTCTGGCTCGGGGCTGCGGCGCCGCGGCTGGAGCGAACCCCTGTCCCGGCGCGGGGCGGCGGCGGGCGGCTGGCAGGCACTGCCTTGCGTGTGAGTGGACCTCACTCACATGTAAGTCCGGGCGCCCCGGGGCTTCCCGCGAAGTGCGAGCGGCCCGGCGCGGGCAAGAGCCACCGGGACCAGGACAGGGCAGGAGCGCTCCGGCGCTACTACTCTGCCCCGTGCCTCCCGGGCACCCCTCGATTCTCTCTTTTCTCTTTTCTCTTTTCTCCTCCCCATCGGCGCGCCCAAGAGCCGAGCCGAGGAGCGCCCGAGGGTAACAGAAAACTCGTGCCGCCGCGCCTCTGCACTTTTCTTTTTTGAGTTGTTTGACATTTCTTGGTGCTTTTTGGTTTTTCGCTGTTGTTGGGTGCTTTTTAGTGTGTTCTCACCCCTTTTTCGTTTGCTCATCCTTTTTGGCGCAAACTCAGGCAGCTCGCCCAGCAGCCCAAAGCCGGGCAGCCGCGCTCCGCGGCCCCGGGACAGCGCTTCGGGCGTTGCACCGGAGACCCCGACACGGGGCGCACGGGGTTCGGCAAGGCCGAGGCCAGGGGCAAGCAGGGCGCCCGGGCCAGGCGGGAGCCGGGCACCCGGAGGTGGCCGAGCAACCATGCTGAAGATGGCCATGAAGATCAAAGCCAGAGCGCTGGACAGCGAGAAGAAGGCAGCGGCGGCGGCAGCCGAGGTGGCTGCCGAAGCTGCGGCGGCGGCTGCAGCGCTGGCGGAGCCGAGAGAGCCACCCGCGCCGCTGAAGAGCGGGGACTCCTGGAAGACCACGAAGAACCCCAAGAACCTGCCGCGTGGGGCACCCCCCGAGAAGTTCCTGACCGAGAAGGAGCAGAGAAAGCTCGAGAAGAAGCTGCTGGAGCAGAAGCGAAAGGAGGAGAAGAAGCAGGAGAAGGAGAGGAAGAAGTTAGAGAAGATGCAGAAGAAGAAGAAGAAGGGGTCCGAAGCCCCGGAGGCGGCCCGCCGCCCGGAGGGCGCCGCCGCCGCCGCCGCCGACGACGACGACGAGGGCGCCGAGGAGGGCGCCGCCGGGGGCGGCGAGGGCGCAGGCGTCGGGGGCACGAGTAGGGCCTGGGCCTCGTGGGAATCGGACTCGGGCGACGAGGACGACGCCTATTACATCGCGCCCCGCGTGGGGGGCGTCGTGTGGCGGCCTGGGCCACGGAAGGCTGGCGCGCTGAGCGCCCACCTGCCCCTCGTGGTGTTCCTGGTGTTCTCCGTGCGCAGCCCCTCATGGGTGCTCAACTTCCTGCTGCAGAAGCCCACGGAGCAGGGCCGTGGCTGTGGCTTCGTGTTTGGGGCGACCTGCTGTTGCCGCCTGTTCCTGGGCTGCGCCTTCTTCTCCTACTGGGGCGGCCGCACCAGGCGCAGAGGCCGCGGGCGCTCTGGGGCCACGGGGGCCTTCGGCTCGGGCCAGGGGGCCCGGCGCCGGGGGCGCGACGAGAGGCTCATCTAACGCGCCCCCCTGCCCCCCACCCCCGCCACCAGACCCCACCATCCATGTGCAGTGTGGAGTTTTATTCAGTGTTCGTGTGTTTGTGGACACATTTTCCTTTTCGGTTGCTCTGTCCTTTGGTTCGTGCTCGCCTCGCTTTTTCCACACTCCCTGCTCTCTGGTTCTCTCTGTGACTCTCTCTGCTCTTCGAAAATTTTCCGAAGTCCGGGCTCGGGCTCGCGCTCCCTCCCCTTCCGCCCACCCCGGCCCCTCGGCGGCGCCCGCGGGAGGGGGGACGGCGGCCTCGGGGGCCGCTGGGCGACGCGGCCTGGGGGGTGGAGCGTTGGCGTCGCGCGAGGGGTCGTCCCTGGCTCGGAGCCGCCCCCTCTCCCCCCCCCCCCCCGCGGCCGGCCCGGCTGGGGCCCGAGCCAGGGGGGTAAGGGGGCGGTGCCCCGGCCTGTCCCCGTCCCGTCCCGGGCCGGGCGCGGGCGGAGGGACCCCCCTTCCCGGGCACCCGGGGGGCGCCTCCCTCCGCCAGCTCCCGCCCTCCCCGCTGCCGCGGCCGCTCCTCATCCCTCCTCCTCCTCCTTCCACCCCCCTCGCCGCCGCCGCCTCCTCCTCCCCCCGCTCCCCCCCGCCCGCCGGGGCCCTTTTGGGTAGGGGCGGCGGGCCCGGGCCGAGGCAATAAGAGCGGCGGCGGCGGCAGCGCGGCAGCAGCGCCCGCAGCTCCTGCTCCGGTCCGCCTCGGCCCCACGCGGCCAGCTGCCCCTTCGGCTCCGGCTCGAGGGGCGGGCAGCGCGCTCCTTCGCCCTACTGCCACCTCCCGCCCCGTGCGGCCCGCAGTCCGCCCCGCGCTCCTCCCCGAGGAGCCGAGCCCGCGCCCGGCCCGCCCGCCCGGCGCTGCCCCGGCCCTCCCGGCCCGCGTGAGGCCGCCCGCGCCCGCCCGCCGCCGCCGCCGCAGCCCGGCCGCGCCCCGCCGCCGTCGCCGCCGCCATGGGCTGTCTCGGAAACAGTAAGACCGAGGACCAGCGCAACGAGGAGAAGGCGCAGCGCGAGGCCAACAAAAAGATCGAGAAGCAGCTGCAGAAGGACAAGCAGGTCTACCGGGCCACGCACCGCCTGCTGCTGCTGGGTAAGGGCGGGGCGGGGGGCGCCGGCCCCGGCCCGGCCCTGCGGCCCCGAGGGGCGCCCGCAGGTCGCGCGCGCCGAGCCCGCCCCCCGCCCCGGGCGCGCGCTCCCGAGCCCGCTGCCCGCTCGCGGGCTCTGTCTCTGGGGGGCGAGGCCGGAAGGGGGACCCTGGGGCGCAGATTTGGCTGGGCAGGGGCTCAAAAAGGGACGGGGGGCCGCGGGAGCGGGGTCTCCTTCCCCGGCTGGCGCTCTCCCCTTCTCTTTCTTTCTCGCCCTCCTTTCTCCCTCTTTTTCTTGCTCTCTTTTTCCGCGAGGCCTACACGACTCCAGGGGCTTGGGTGCTTGTTGAGAAGGGGGAAGGGGAGCCCCACCGGGCTCGGGAGACTGCGACAAAAAGGGGGTTTCGGGGACAGGAAATGGGGTGGCGGGCAGAGGGAGGGGGACCCGCCTCCGTGGGGTGTGTGATTTGTTCGGAGGGAAAGAAAGAGGGGCCAGGGCGGAGAGGGTGACGCGGGGGGGGGGGGCGCCGCGG